>JAQFYT010001932.1:0-14436 GCA_034694925.1 Ceratophysella denticulata | reverse complement strand
ATCGAACCCTTATTTCACCATTTGTAAGACAGAGGAGGACGGGCCTCCGTGCTCACCAGGCTATCATGGCACAGGTATATGAGTTCATGTTAAAAGGTTATACAGATTCAAAAAACATTTTGATTTAGTAATTTTTACGAGTTATTCCCAAATCCTATGTGAAAATTTGGATAATTTTACTACTCTAATTTATGATTGACACGGGCTCGGGTTGTATCGGGCTAGGCTTCCGAATGTCAGTCTGATTAGGGATACGACTTGCGACGCGTTAATCACCTAATTTTTTGTAAATGTTCCATGATCTATATTATATTTCATACTGTTGGTATTTAATACTGTGTCAAGTTAATAAAGCGAACTGCGACAACACGAAGTCTAGACGGCGGCACGTGTATTTCCTAATACCTGTGTTATGCTAGTAAAGACGTAAACCCATATACTGTAGAATATATTTGTTAGCGGAAATGGAGACTCGAAGCCCAGTTTGCTAATAATTTGTACACGTTCCAGTCCACGAGTCGAGTCCCTTCAAGTGGTCTCAAGTCACAAAGTCTCAATTTTGTGTGTTCCTCATAAACTCATAATGTCATAATGTGTCGTTTGAATGATAACAAATGGGACTTCGGGTCACAGTTCTTAATGATATACAACTGGGACGGGCTAATAAAACATGATTATGAGTCTTTACGACGTTTATATGATCTGAAGTTTCTAAGTTTAAGGCTCTTCTGCCTGGCTACAGTCTACAAGCTACAGGACCAAATCGGCTTACATATAAATATGTACATCGAAGCGGCGCTACACGAACTTTCCGTGAAGCTCCTTTGATAAGCTACCAACACAAATTGCCAAATATCGTGTGAAAAATATTTATGGGCGCTATCTTTATTATTTTATATGTACAACATAATAAATTTTATTACCTCACTTTACTTTTTGCAAGGTTTGCAGAATCTCAACTGCACTCCGCTTAATATTAATGTGTGTATCCTGCTCTTGAGCTAGCACATTCTTAAAGACCTAAATCACATATTACTCCAGAAATCCAGCTTACTCAAGTACACGTTAGCTACTTCCGTGCAAATGCACCGGAAAAGTGAACCTTAAATCCTAACTAATCTTTTAATAATATACTATTCAAGAAAAGATACGGCTATGTACTAAGCTGGAAAGTACATAGTAACACGGTAAAGGGCACAGGAAGTTGAGCCAGTAAATTTATTAGTTTTTATTCCTTTCAGAAGCCAGTAATGTTAAATGTAAAATAAAAAATATAACCTCGGATTACAATTTTTACCAGAAATCCCATGGAATACATTCAGGAGAGGAAACAACCAAAAATGCAACTTCATATTCTATGGAATACAGCAGTGGAACGCCAACTGATTCCTGTACCCATTTGAGCGTACATAAATTCTGAATTAGGGTAGTATCGTACAGAAAACCTGAAGAATTTGAGAAATGAGAAATAAATACGAGCTGTACGAAGAATGATGGATAAACCGAATTGTCAAACTACATTATTAATATTTACTTCATTATTCTTCTGAATTTAATTCAGAATAGTTGTACATACTCAAATTCTTCAGCTTCATTCCTCAGATGTAAATAAGAAGGTTTTTATTTATTACACGACTACAGATATCTTTTGTGGATTGGAGTTTAGAGGCATTATATTTTGAGTATGAATACCTACCTAAATCAATATTTTCAACTACGCAGTGGTCGACTAATATAATTCTATTTCTGAATTCTGAAGATTAATATAATTTGTAGATACCTAGGTATGTGGAAAGGAGAGAAACAGAGAAAATTTGATGGTTCTTAGAGGCACCTGAAAAATGGCCTTGGTAAATGGAGTAAAATGAACTGTGGGTTAAATAACCTTTCCTTGTCCTGTCTACCCTTGTGTATAAATAGTTGCTAAAGTTGTTCGTCGCGTCCATTGACCCCGGGTATGATGGAAACAAACATTTATCTTACCAGGTGACCCTAACTAATGTATTTGTAGTGCAGATAGGCGACACTAAAAAGTTAAGCCTGAGAGCAAGAAACAGCAGTAATACCGATGCCGATTGGGTTCACATTTGAAAATCTAAATCAGTGCATACAATTCGGACGCCCAAGACACATTTGCCTCAACAATTCGAACGCCTAGATAGATTTGACCAGACTTCCAGTGTTCATAGTGAATGGTTGTGCTTCCCCGTCCCAATTTCTCATCTAAAAGTTCATAACTAGTATTTACCATTTTCTTGCGACAATAGTTCGTTTTCGTTTTGGCGAATTAGTTACACAATGGCGTCATCTAAGCAACCTGCTGTCTATGTTGGGCTCAGGATGAACCACGTCGACGACATAAAAAAGTGTGTGGATCAGATTCTAAGAAAAGGGTAAGCTTACCGATCTTTGTCAATCTAGGGCTGGGAAATAAAATCAGCAAACTAAACTTTTTTTTTTAATTTTTTGGTCAAATTAATCATTTGGTCTCCCCCACTATCATTTAGGGACCCTTCGTTGTCAGACTACACCGAAAGATATGACTTCTTATGCATGGATCTAATGTCCGACGCTACGGTCCAGGAATTGTTCAATAATTCCATGCAAATCACAAAGCCATTCTACTGGTCCGATCAGAAATTACCATCCGCAGGTGAGCATTAAACTATTAAAATGATCAAGGTCCGCGTATGGCACAATAATGATTCTTGTGCCTTTTTTTCCTCATTGAACTAAACAGTATGGTCGAAGCGTGTGTTCGGAATTATTTCCAATCTCGAATTGGAATTCGAAAGTTCTAGTATATTGTCGAAGAGGAGGGCTGGAAAAATTCTCAAACAACAGCTCAGTATTTGTCACCATTTGGGCCTTCATGCGGCTATCATTGAACTGAAGAGCAAGGACACTGTTAATTTGGCTAACTTCTTGAATAATAACATACGCAGTCGAAATTTTGAGTTGAGGGTATGCGCAGAATTGTAATGCAATTTTTGGTTTTTTGTCACTACAAAATTTTATGGAAGTTTATAGTTGATGATAATAAAATGCTATTTCTTGGTACATTAACTAGTATTGGATTAAGGTTCCAATGGCCTCAACACTGAGCGAGGCCAAAGAAGGTGCCAGTTCAAACTCAAACGAAATCACGGATCCATGGAAAACGTAAGGTTAAAGTTCCAATCGTTTGGAATCGTCTACTGCTGATAATGTAAATTTCGATTAACTTCTAAATAATAAATAATTCATCACAGGTGGAACGACTTTCGAACTTTGTGCACTTATTCAGAAGTTCTACCAAACGTTGTTCTAGAATTGTCCGAAGTCAACGTCAGCGCAGACGAACTAAAGCGCTGGTTGGGAGAACCGGTCAAAGCAATTTTTATCAATAAAGGTTTGGTTTCAAAATATTTCTTGTACGTACAACACCCTAGCCTGATGCTGTTCTTGATTTACACATTGATTGATTCTAAAATTATATTTCCTAGGTTTGTTCACAATTGACAGCAATGGAAAGCCGGTCATGAGCACAGAACACCAAAATATAATTCGTGAATTTCTTCAACACGGAGTTAAAATAATAATTGATGCTGGGGTTTGGTCAGATGACCTCAAGCTGTATCCACAATACTTGGAGGATATTTTGAAGTCACAGGAACCCAATCTTCGTCTTCTGTACGTTGACCCAGTGCGTCCACGTGAAGATCTTCAGGCAATTCCGATTCATTTGATTCCGCGTAGTCCGGTTCCTCTCACTCACTCCAATGTCGAGGGGAATGATGTTAAGAATTATGTTTACAAGCAAGCTATTAAGCAAGTACTCTTGGAAAAAGTTCCGGAGAAGGCTAGAAATTCAACAAAACTGTAAGCTAAGACAATTACAAACTACTAAACTCTTTTTATTATTTACAATACATTTAAGGAATTTTAAGATTTAAGTTATTTCTATTGGAATTATAGTCTTATAATGGTGCTTGGCGCTAGCAAAGGTCCGTTAGTTGAACTTTCCTTGGATGCAGCTAAATTGGCTGGAGTGGAGATCCAGGTTTATGCTGTGAAGGAGAATACAACTGTGGAATTCCCTCATTTGATTGAACACCATCAGGATGAGGATTCTATTTGGAAAAATATTAATGTCATTGTTTGTGACAATATAAAATCATTCCTAAGCTTAAAAATTAAAGTTGATATACTAATTGCTGAGCAGTTTGGATATTTTGGCGACAACGAACTTGCATTACAATACTTACAATTGGATGGACCACGGAAAGTCCTCAAAGGTTAGCTAAAAAAATAAACTATCATGGTATTACCATGATTTACCAATAATAGACCCACTGTTAAGAATAGTGATTTGGATATTTCATGTCGTGACTCTTGACTTATATTTTTTTTTCATATTTTATCAGATGACGGAATAATCATACCACAAAGTTATACTTCGTTTATTGCTCCAATAATGTCTGCCAGGACTCATCACAGAATTGGTCGCAAAACCGGTCCTGATTCGCTTGAGTCATTTACTTATGAAAAGCCATTTCTCATCAATCTGGAAGATAAATTTCAAATTGCGGAGCCGGAAAAACTTTTCACATTTGAGCACACAATTATTGGTGCTGGTGAGCTTAAGTTGTACTCTCGATATACCATAATTGCAATTGTATTGCTCAACCTTTTGAGAGGTTTAAAAAAAAAATGATTTCAGAAGACAGGGACGAGATAAATAGTCACTACGGCGTATGCAAATTCATTGCCAAACTGGACAGCGTGCTTCATGGATTTATGGGATACTTTGAAGCAGTCCTGTACGGTGATCACAAACTGAGCATTTGCCCGTCATCAGGAGGGTCAGAATCCCAAAAATACCACCCAAAAGAATTTAAGAACTGTACTCCAGTATTCTTTCCAATTACGGTAAGATACGAGTGCCTATCTAACAGTTCGTTTATGCAAAGTATTCATTACCTATATGATTTGACGATTTTTTTTTTGAAAATTTGAATCACAGTATCCAATTCAAATCAAGAAGGATTCTGATATTGAGGTTCACTTCTGGAGAAAGACTTCCAAAACCCATATTTGGTACGAGTGGGGAGTTACTGCTCCAAATATACAACATATTCACAATGCCCATGGGAAATCCTCCAAGTTAACTATTTTGTAATTAATACTTGTAATGAAATGAATTAATTCCTTCATCCCCTGTGTTACTCCTTGAAACATGTAATTCATCATAAATAATTATCTTAAATAAATTCAGCCATAATTGGCGCTGATGAAATTGAACAAATGGGATATCATAGATCTACCTATCATTCCTAAATAGTATTTAGTCCCTCCGCCCACTCTAATAAAACATGATAAATAAATGAAACATCATATTCCAGAATATCTATGTATAGGTACATAATTACTGCATTTCAAATACACCACGTCCTTATTACTCAACAAACGCTTGACATTTAGTTTGGTTTTGATGTCTATAAGGAAAAGATGCCGCCGCCAGCCAGACTGTGAGTTTTTCATTTTACCTGCCAGCGCGCCCTGCCGCACACCTATGTACTGCCTCTGAGTCTTGAATTAACCCGACACTACTGTCCCATTCAAATGGACCAACCAACGTTCAGCGTTCAGTCTAGCCGGCCACCAGCCACCATGCTTTTATGTAGTCTACGTACGTACGCTCTGTCAAATTCAAATGTGAAATGGGCTAGAACTTGCAACTTGTGTGGCTAGGACCGGACCTAGGCAGCCAGGCTACAAGCTTCGAGATTCATTGTTCATTCATTTAGCGGTAGCGGTATTCAGTATTTGAGTTTGATATTATTCACTGCTCAAGACGGGCTA
This sequence comes from Ceratophysella denticulata, assembly GCA_034694925.1. Taxonomy (NCBI): domain Eukaryota; kingdom Metazoa; phylum Arthropoda; class Collembola; order Poduromorpha; family Hypogastruridae; genus Ceratophysella; species Ceratophysella denticulata. Next base: position 8,592 of record JAQFYT010001932.1, on the reverse strand, counting down.
CGCTACAACTGACAGCGCAGCAGTCAGCAGCAGTGGGTTGTGCGGTGTAGTAGTATTTCCAGTAAGTAGACGTCAACGTGGAATGTACCACCGTTGACCGTACCACCACACGACACACGAGACTAAATAAGTACAAAGTAAGCGTACCACCAGTGACCAGGTATACCTACCCTGCCCTGGTACGCTTACATAGTTCTGAGTTGGTAAGCTTGACGGTGGTACGTTTACTTTACTTTTGACTTTGAAATCTCTTGATCAAGCCACCACATATATCTTTACTCCAAACATACATACTTAGGTGGTAAACAATTATAATGTAATGTACCTACTATATAGAGTATTGAGTTGATATTTCTTATATTTTATATCAATTAATTTAGCTATTTGTATGTACCTGTATATGTGATCTTGGTACTTATCTGAAATTGACAGGTTCGAAACAACACGTCTTAACAATGCCGGGTTCTTCAGAGGGAGCAGCTCTCACTGGAGTCAAGCTCAAATATGTTGAAGATATAAAGGAGTGTCTCATGCTCGCCACGGATCCGGAAATAGGGTGTGTTTCGCTTGACGTTTTCTATTTGGTTTTCCCGTAGTTTGTAGTAGGTATAAAATCAAATTGTTACGATGATTTATTTTTCGTAGATTTGGATTTCTATGCATAAACGTAGTTTCAGAGTCTAAAGTCATTCAATTACTAAATGAAGATATGAAAGTTACGGAAGCATTTACATGGAATGACAAGGCACTGACGACTGCTCGTAAGAACCAATCGTTCGATTTTTGATTTACACACTTAAATTAAAATTAGAACAAGCTACTATTTTACTATTTTATTCTTTCTGTAATGGATACGTAGAGTGGCAGAGAGGAATTGTTGGAATGGTTTCTAACCTGGAATCAGAGCTCAATGGGGCTGATCGGAAGAGATCTGAGAGAGCTGCAAAGATTATTGTGCAGGAAATCCACATCTGTTTTCATCTACGTATTCCAGCCATCGTGATTGAACTCACACAACAAGAATCTGGCCCATTGGCCAACTGCTTGAATACTGTATTGACTGCCCGTGAACGAAATCAATTTGCGGTAAGTATACAGCTAATACTTCATATTCTTTATTTCATATTTGACCAATTTTTTTTTTAAATATTAAAACTTTGTCATCTGTCATCTTTTAAAAATCTAGTATTGGATTAAAGTTGCAATGGTGGGCAAGCCCGACTGCAATAACAGTACATCTCATGAAGTTAAAGACACATGGAAGGCGTAAGAGCAGATTGAGTTGTTCCTTTATATGTTCCTTGTTCTTTAAATGAGATGAAGGCATTTCTGGATAGAATAGCTGGTGCAAAAGTACTACTAATTTGCTACTTTTTGTGCAGCTGGAACACTTTGAGGTTTCTTTGTAAGTGCGAGAAGTTATTGCACGTAGCACTTCAATTAGGAGCTGATGTTCCGGACGCCGAGGAGATCAAGCGTTGGTTGGGCGAGCCAGTGAAGGCACTTTTCATAAAACCAGGTTTAATTTAATCTAGCATATATAAAATATAATGTATGAGTGAATATCTAGTACCTGCGTGGTTATTGTAATTGACTAATTGACTGATGCTGTTATCGAATGCGATCTTGGGGTGCTGCAGTTTTCTGACCGCACGCGATAGCAAGTTTTTCCTGATCGCCTTCAGCAACAAGTTATTTACAATCGTATCTTGTTATGGAGTGGGATCAGAACAACTCTGCGACCACTCGATCGCATTCGATAACAATAGGTACATATTACATATTGACTTTTGACTTGCCAATAATCATTCATTATTCGTTCTTCCAGATATATTCACAACCAATGATAATGGATATCCGGTTTTAAGCAAAGTTCACCAAAGTGTCATCAAGCAGTTCATGCGACTTAATGTACAAGTAATTTTGGAGGCGGAATCTTTCTCAGAAGACCTAAGATTTTACAATCAGTATATACGTCATCTCCACCAAACAAAGGTACGGTTATGGATGATTCCATGATTCTGTCGATATTATGGCAATATTTCATTTATTGCTTTTGTTGTAACTACAAATCTGTATTTATACTTGATTCAGTATTATTGCTGATTTTACATGATTTTGGAAATTCGAACTGCCGTGGCATGCCTCAAACACCTTTGAAAAACATTTCCAATTTCCATTTTTACAGAGAGACATCCAGGAGCAACATGATTCCGGTGTTGAACAATTCGCCAAGGGCTACGAAAATGTTCTTCAAATTCCGCTCCAACCGCTTAGAGATGATTTGGAGTCGAGCACTTATGAAACTTTTGAAAGGGACCCTGTTAAGTACGAACTTTATCAGCTGGCTATTCATCAAGCCATTTTAGATAAAGTTCCGCTGGATGAGAGAAACACAACCAAGCTGTAATTACTTACACACATTTTAGTTTACTTTTATTCCTTCCGTGTAGGATTTAAGTAGGCAGAATGTAAACGTAATTAAATCTATATTCATTCACTAGGGTTGTAATGGTTGTCGGTGCTGGTCGTGGGCCTCTGGTTGAAGCTTCCTTGGAGGCTGCCGAAATGGCTGGAGTAAATATCCATGTATATGCAATTGAGAAGAATGTGAATGCGGCCAATTCTCTTTACCACGTACAGAAAGAAACTGAACTTTGGGAACAAAAGGTTACGATTCATTGCTCAGACATAAGATCTCTCGAGGGCGTTGAGAAAGCTGACATTATTGTTTCTGAGCTATTGGGATCCTTTGGTGACAACGAACTTTCACCGGAGTGCCTGGATGGTGCCCAGGTTTTTTTGAAAGGTAAGCTAAACGAAATGGGGAATATTTGAACTTGCAGCTGGATGAATGAATTTTCCGGCTACCAGAGTGTACGGCTACAAAATATGTGGATTTTGCGGCTAGATTAGTAACTTTGCAGCTCAAATATTATTCCTACAGCTAATTTGATTACTCACCAGTATATAACGTAGCAAAGCAAGGGGTGAGTCTTGTAGAAGTGAATGACAGGTAAATATTAGAGGATATGTAAATTACCTCAAACAAATATGACTTGAGTCCTAGTGGTTAGATAGGTGTTTGAGTGTTTTTGGGAAGTGGTTCGATTCTTATGAGGTCAATACTTTTTTGTCTCTGTCAGGACTGCTCACTACAGGATTCCGACCTCTTTACACAACCCTTGGCGCGATGAGTATATATTACTAGTTTGGACCGACCCGGGCCGCCGAAGGCGGAGTACCCCGGCCGTTGGACTACCGCGATCGATCGTTCGATAGAGCCAAATGCCCGGATCGGTGTGAGAAAGTCCACCTTTCTACGTATTTACTGGTCAGTTTGTAGCTGCAAAGTTACTGATGTAGCCGCAAAGTTACTATTTTAGGCTGTGAAATTCTCTTGCTTTTACAGCACGTTTAAATGCCACCCAAACACTATTGCATAATGTATAGTTTCTGAAGAACTGAAAATCTTGCACTTATTCTCGTTCTCAAAATACGAATTTCAGAGGATGGAATCATGATTCCCAAGAACTATACCTCATTCATAGCTCCAATAATGTCTCCAACTGTTCACCGGGATGTTTGGATTACTGCCGATGCTGATAAACCCAAGGAAAAAGCATATGAAATTCCTTACGTTATTATGATGAGCAATAAATATGACATTGCAGACACTCAGGAGCTTTTTACTTTTGAGCATCCCACTCCTGGTTAGTATTAGTTTTTGTACTTTTATTATATTCCTTATAAATAGTTTGATTTTTTCAGGACTTTGGAATTGTATTACCCTACTTTTTTTTTCAGATCACTACGTATCCCATGATCGTTACGGTGTGCGTAAATTTGGGAGTAAGCTAGACTGTGTTTTGCATGGATTTGCTGGATACTTTGAGTCCGTTCTCTACGGTGATATAAAAATGAGTATTCATCCGCCGACACACACTCCTGGAATGTTTAGTTGGTTCCCAATGTACTTCCCTCTTATGGTTAGTACGAAAAATCTAAAATCTAAACCTTTTCTGTTCTGTCAATTATTTAACAACGGAATTTCTTTGCAGCAACCAGTCCAATTGATCAAGTCTCAGGAAATCGTGGTCCACTTTTGGAGAAAATCTTCAGCAACAGAAGTCTGGTATGAGTGGACTATCACTTCACCATACGTCATGGAGATTCATAATTCCAATGGACACGGAAATTCTATGAGCTTGAAATGAGGGTGCTTGTGCTATGAAGAGGTAAAGTTTAAGAATTGTGAAATGGTTGCTAATTGGCTGAACTGCACTTCACTGTCCGTATTTCCCTTTGTCGACAAAATCGTATTATTTTCATAATCAAATTATTGGTATGTTATTCAGAATTCAGATCAGAATAAAATTAAGTTTTCAAAATCAAATATTGGCATGTTAAAATTCAGAATTCAGATCAGAATAAAATAAAGTATAAGTATTTCCTGTTGTCATTTGGTTTTGTATCAATTAACTGTACTACTCCATAGTTCAAGCAGCACTCATTATCAATTGTGCTTTGTGCTTACTACAAACAAGTTCGGGTAAATAAAATCTGTTCTGAACTATTCTTCCATTGCAAATTCGGCTCTGAATTATTTTTTCCTAGCAAAGCATTCATCCCTTAGACGATGGGATCGACCCTATGCACTGCGTGTATATGGTCGATGGTAAGTGGGAGTTGAAATCGCGTTCAATTCTCTTCTCGATGCTGAGCCCTCAATGCAATAGCATGGCCATTCAAGTAAAGGGAAAGGGCCTTCTGTTCCGTAAGTAGGTTCCCTGTTTTAGAGTAAAAAGGTTGGTTCTGAATTTCAGCACCAATCATTTTGTCTACGAGCGTGTGTTGAGAACGTCCAACTACATTTGTACAGGCAGGCTTTCAAATTTTTTGACTATGAAAACCACGACAGAATTCGTACTCCAAAATTGCCGCACACCCTCGTCCGGTGCCTCTGTCAGGAAATGCGGCAACTGCACTTCAGAAAATACTGTAGCTAGAGCCGTTTGAATCGACCTGTGTTAACTGCCCGGATACCAACAGCAGGCAAGTCCAAAGGGGACCAAATAACCTGAGCCTGACTTTTGGAGCTTTCTGTGCCACTCAAGAATATTTCTTGGTTTTTCGATCAGGAAACATCCTGCGAGAATGCAATATACCGATATACATAGTACATACGAGTTGATTTTTGCAAAGTCAAAGCATGGTAAAGTTACAGCTAAGAACTCGAAGTGGGGCTCGATTTCTTTGGCGTTTCGTATACGTGATGAACGCCGTTGTTGGGTTGTAATTGTAAGGAATCTCCAAACCTAATAAGTGCAGTTGGCAGAAAGAGGAGTCAAATGACTGGCAACAAACCGAGCACTTTCTTCCAAGCCCAATTCCAATTCCCAACTTATTTCATTTGAGTAAGCGAAAAATATATTTTTCCTGAATTGCCTTCCGGTCGTTATTCTAAAATTTTAGTGATGTTAGTCCAAATGGATGCAAGTGTTCTCGCTAAAATGCAAATATGAAAGGATTGATATGAATTATGAATATTTTGCCTACAAATGCGTTTAGCCCCCTACGAGTACATACATATAACAAGAAACCCGTCCCCTAATATTCAGTTTTAAATTAGTTAGACCGCTTGCGTGTTTCTGAATCCATACAAAAATCGAGTCAGTCACCCACGGAGCGTATGTAATGCCATACCTAGAATACTGTAGTGAAACTAGGAAGCGAGTCTCATTCAACTCAAACTCACCATTACGTAATATTTCGATTGAATTATAATATATTTGTGTTTGTAGCGTGAGTCGGCGAAAAATGGATGGAGTTGTAGTGGCAGGCAGGAGGAAGGTATAGAAATGCCAAAACTATTAAATTATGATGTGACATGCCAGACATTACGGGACCCAAGAAGCATTCCTCCGAGTAACCCCTTACGAATTCGTTTCAAACCATGTCCATCCAAATCGAAAGGAATCAATGAAGTAGATGGGCTTTGTGAGCTCAGTCAATAAATAAAATACCATTCCTCAAATATGCTTGTAATGCAACTCATGAATCTGTTCACATCAGTTTTAGTGCTGTATAGTATTTAGCCCTGTGCTCCAATGTGAGACAAAATCTAAGATTTCTAGCATTTAAATAATAAATACGTGCTTACTGTAAAAATTATTTAATCTGAATTGATAAATATAATGATAATAAGTGAATTTATTGTCCGATTCAACAACCGAAGTTCTTACACACATTGCATAATTTGCATTGATAAATATGTTTATGAATAGGAAGGTCCCAATTTTAATCAATTTCCGAGAACCAGGTGACAACATTATTGAGTATTGCAACTTGCTACGACTTAAAATTAAGACTAGTTATGTAAGAAGCAGATTTGTCCTATTTCAACATTTTTCAGGAAATGAACCAGACATGGGAATTTCTATCTTTTGTTGTTGAGGACTGTGCATTTGGCGCATGGCTAACTAAATTGACATTTTGGTCTGCCCGCCACAAAATCACTATAACACGCTTCGACGCAGGAGTGCAATAAAATAAGAACTTTGTCACGGCATTATTCGTCGAGCAACCAATCATCGTTGCGACCACATATTCATGTACCCCGTAACAAGTCATACTTACATATTGTACATTATACTAATTGTAAGTAACGAAATCAATTCATAGCGCTTACCTGGACACGTGATTCGGGTAAATTGATTTTGAGAGCGACTTCTTCCCGCATGAAAATATCGGGATACCTTGTTTTTCCAAAAAGGGATTCTAGAATGTCCAATTGAGCTCTCGTAAAAGTGGTTCGTTCTCTTCGTTGCTTTCGAGGATTAGAACCTGGAACAAAAACAAGTTGAGGTCGGGCATCATTAGCTACGCTTTTATATCCCATATATAGCGCTATAAAACAACTATGTTAATGTATCACCTACTTTCACTACATCCATGTACCTACCTACCCTATGTCACTTTAAAACTTCCATCTATAAAAAAATCGAATCCCTCTAAAGTGTCGCACAGGCATGTGGCGTTCACGCAAGTAGATTTTAGGCTTTTTAAAAGGGCTCCAATCCAGAGGTGAAGAAGATCCAGAAAACAAGTTTGGGTTTACGATTAGCATTAGCATTTAAGATTCTCGATATGCATCTGAGTATGTGGTTGGATTAGCATTTGAAATTTTAAAATAATGTTGGGGTCGGATCAGAGCTTAATTTTTTCTTTAGTGCTGCTGCTGCGAGATGCATTAAACAGTATGTATATCCAGTCCCATTTCGAATCCTTAGCCATAAACTAAGGCAATACTTTACAACACTACTCGTTCACACCGTTTTAGGCAGAAGTGAAGCCAGAAAAAAGAACGGGAACTGACATGGGATTAATGCAATAGTTACTTCTTTTTTTCTGTTCACTAAGCCGGTGGAAGAATGTTCCCAAAAATAGTTGTTCTTTGTTCTGATCTGAATCTTGTAACTCTCTGAGTAGGATTGAGGACTGAATATAAAAAAATATGTCAACGAATATTTTTTGTCACTCTTTTCTTTTGATCGATCAATCGATAGCTCCGTCAACTTCTTCCCTTAAGTGTTGCTCAGTCTTCTGACGACTAATCTTTAAAATACTTTTCCTTGCTGATGGATCAAATTCCTAGTTTGTTCCTCACTTGTAGTGCACTATGTTGTGCTATCAACCAATGCTGAAAACTTTTACTTTATAGTCAGACCTTAGCTATTAGCGAATGCAAAGAAATATGAAACATTATCAAATCAGGCGTTGGGCAGGTTGTACTACATAATTACGTGTAATAAAAACACTGAGTTTTCATTGTCTAGTATTCAGTAAAAGCAAAAGCCAGTCTTTTGGTAGTCACGTCGTTCTCATCATGGTTTTTTCGGTATTATCTATTCTCGCGCTCGACGCATGTGCACAACGCCATCTGTTGCTACGCCCAGGGCATGCGCGCAATGTCCGCGTTCTTAAAAACTAGGATGCATACAAACATTTGTGTGTTTGACAGCGGAATCATAGTGTACTTGTTTCAGCCTCAATATTACAGTAGAGATCGCTTGTAGTAAACTCGGTTGTAGACTAACCTCGGATATTGTAAACGATTTAAAGTTTCCCAACCTAGCTTGTATGTATGTATGTATGTATACATACATACATACAAAGAACCCAGTAGGTAATAGTAAAGAAAAATTTACTAAAGCCGTCTTTGGCTCTAATAAATCATCGCTGTAGTAAACTTTTTTCGCTTCCCTTCAAGTTTACGACATCCGAGTTCCACTATTTATACTTCACTAGTGAATACCCCCCGCTTAAGCGAAATTGTCTTCAGAACTAATCACTACATCGTACTCTGCACATACTTTGTTAGAAAAATTCGTTGGAATTCACTGTGACCCGCAATTATATATGGAAATTTTGCGGAAATTTAAGTAACCCTGACAACAGGATCACTGCATTCTGTACACATGTTAGGACTCATTCAGAATCACACTCATTGCGAACTTAACCCGCGTTAAAAATTTCGATACTCTGCGTGCCCAATTACTAAAGTTAAAGTCACCCTGACGACCACAGTAC
>JAQFYT010001931.1:0-14437 GCA_034694925.1 Ceratophysella denticulata | reverse complement strand
CTGTACAATCTACAAAGTTAACTGTGTTCACTATGCTATGGCTATAGGACAATTGTAATGACCATGGCCACTACTTACTGGCTACCTTTCTGCAGAAGATATTTCTATTGTTCAGGCATTGAGGGACCGCGACCGATCGGATCGTGTATAGTATCGCGTCGCGTATCGCGAAGCCATATGACCATAGCCTCCAAGGCTGAGAGGTTTTTGGGTTGGGAAAAATAGAAAGTTCTCGGGAATACGCTTGTGTAGGATAGCATAGCATTGTATTAGGGTACCCAATACCTAATGCTAAGCTAGAATACGTGTGCTAAGCTGGGCGGTGAACAGGATTGGACGTGTCTGAGTATCTAGAAATTGTTGCATCAGCCAAATTCGCAGTCCTCATTCCTGACTATTGGGCATTTACCAGTACATATTCATCTTTTCATTGGTTAACATCCAAGTGTATAGCTACATAAACTACACATCTTAGATAACTTCATCTTTGCATAGAGAACAACTTAACTTGAACTTGGTACGACTATTTTTATTTGGTATTCAATTAAAAATTGAAACATTATTCGTATCGATTTCTTGTTATTAGTGCATTGAACAATCATGGTTAATGGTTAAAATGTGAAATAATATTTGAATTGAACTGAATTGAACTAATATGTGATTTTGTTTGAAATTGTATTTCCAGGTCCCGCTGAGACGTACTTATTGAAAGCAATCTCAAGAAACCAGCTCTCAACTTACTTGTTGAAAGTTTTTGAATACTTTACCAGGTACTACTAGCTCACGAGTTTAATTTGTCTGGTTGTTGGTTCACTTTCACTGTCTCTTGTTAAAGTGAGCCACAAGATAAATTATGTCGAACCCATTACTAATGCATGATTACTGTATTTTTCCTGGACGACCTGAAGACTCGGAAGCCATCAGGTTCGAGGAATTCCTGAGCTTTTCCAGGATTAATTTCGAGAGGGACTGGGAAGAGGCTTCTTCACTGTCTTCAACATCTGATTCGGATTTATTCCCACCAATGAATTCACCGTTTCTCAACATGGAAGAAACTACGATGAATCTGTCGGACTTGGGGCTTGATTTTAACTCTCCGCCCTCGGCCTCAGTTCCGTCTCCACTACTGGCCGACAACGAGGAAACTTACCTGGCCACGACTCCAGCTTCTGAGGAAGAGTTCTACAACTATTTCTTCAATAAGAAGGACGGTTTTTTGAATACGGATGCTGAAGCTGTGGCTATGGATTCGGGAATGCTCTCTCTCATGGATGAAGAGGCTATGGCCCTGGAAATGGAAAACGCCGAATTCTCGGCTATGCTCTTCGAGAACATGAACACCGTAGCACCGGTCATTCCAGAATCCACTATTACAGTGGCTCCGGTCCATGTTCAGGAGTTGAACACTCCAACGGCAGCTGCCCCAGCTTTCCCACAGCCAGCTCCCATTCCAGCTCGCACTACGGGACGCCGAAAGTCTGGACATCTCATTCGCATTGAATCTTCTACACCGGAATTCGAGACATTAGACATTAAGCCTATTATGTCTGACTTGACGGCTCCAGGACGTGGAAAGAAGCGCCCAGCTGCCGCTGCTCCGTCTTTTGCTATTCCCTGCACCAATGCAGTTATTCAGATTCAGTCTCAGGCTGCTGCCGCTCCTCAACCCAGTAAGAAAATCAAGAAGTACGAATTGAATGATCCGAATAATCATTCCGTTCGGAATGCTAAGGCTGCAAAGGCCAATCGTGACAAGAAGAAGCAATTGGAGGCTGAGATGAAAGCCCAAATCGAAAGCCTCACGCAGCAGCTTTCGGAATCGCAGGCTCAGATGGCTCGGAAGGATCAGATCATTGAGCAACAGGCTCGGGATCTCCATCACGAGAGACAGAAGAATCTTGCTGCAAACGGGCTGAATGCTATCAAGGAAGAAATTCGTCAGTTTTTGACTAACATCGTTCCTGCAACTCAGTCTGCCTTTGGACCAATTCAAATTCAAATGGCTCCTGGTTTGGCTTCTGGACAAATCCCTATTCAGCAGATTCCCGTCGGTATGACCAACTTGAATAATGTCCAACCCAGCCAGATTCTCACCACTCACATGGACTTTCAGAATCGTACTTTGACCTACGACTACGATCCTCGTAAGTAATTTTTCATTATTTCTTAAATAATAGATTTACGTTAAGTTATAATGCGGTTTTCTTTCAAAATTCATATTTGATTCACATTGAGTCCTTGCTTTAACGCCTCATAAACTTAAATACACCACACACCTTAAATTAAAGCGACTAAGTACTTTAATGATAGCTTAAGCTAACATTATTTTATTATACTTCCTTAGTTTTTCGTTTTCCCATAAGAGTACATATGCCTAGTTAAAGTTTAAGGTACTAGTGTTCTCCATATGTAAGCATTGAGAAAACTAGTACTTTCAAGATTTGAATTCGGAAAAACATCCGGATGAACTTGAAACTTGAATCAATTGTTCGGAAAACATCCGGAAGTTGAATGTCAATTGTCTCACCTTTCGACGGGGGAACGGACTGAGAAAGAAAACCGCCCTCCGCCTAAAAAAAGACTCGGTCAAACCTGATTATTATCCTGCTCGGAGGTGACGCCTGGCACTGTGTTCGTGGATTGCTATGATGCTAGTTTTTGTTAACTCGTTAACAACTACGAAAATGCAGATGCTCCCGACACAACCAGAAGCGTGGTGAATGAATATGGTGGGGGTTCTGTTAACTTGCTTTTGCCCAACCAGATGTGTTTTAAAATAATTTTGAATTTTTTGAAACTTGATTTGATTTTCTCAACAGGTACACATTTACAATTATTGACTTGAGTGTTTTTCTCTCTGTTATGTATAGGTCGTCAACCCTTCGAGTTTCAGACTAATTGCTCCCCTCCGGGAGGCTAAATCTTTGAAACCTAAATTTGAACTGGGTTAACGTTTTAAACTGGGATTTTAAAAAATTTAAAAAAACTTGCTTGATTGATTCAATGGTAACAACTGATTGATAACGGAATAAAGGATAACGAAAGCATAGAGAAAAAAGCAATCTCCGACACGTCGGAAATCTTTCTGACAAAGCCCGTAGTGACCCAAGGGGGGTACGGGAGGGTTTTTTGTTGTGAGAGTGAGCAGTGAATACAGGAAGAACTTGGCCATTCAGAGCCTTGAAGCCTATTGACCTTTTGACCTCACACAAAAGTGCATGTGTGAGTATGGGCAATATTGAACCAGAGTGCGGCGGAGTGAACACAGCAACACACGGAGGGGGTATCTGTCTTCATCTCGAAACCTGTGTATGAAGTCATTTGTTTTGAGGACACTGAGATGTGAGCAAGGATAACCGTGTCTTCTTCGGTTGAGCCCATATTTTGATTGACCTCTTGGAACAAAAAAATGAAATCTCTCAAAAACAATGTCGTCGTCGACAGAACCCCTTATGAAATGTGTGCAAGCGGAAAAAAAAACATTTCTTCTCTCTGTGCCGAATCAATTGAACCCACGACAAGAATAACGCTATCGACGGTTCTTCACCCAAAAAAATCCATCCTTCTCAAAGTTCATTTTAAAAATTCCTGATTCCTCGATTTCCATCCTATTTTTTGATTGATTCCTTTTGGACGCGAGCCATTTTAGTGTGTAATTTGAGAAGCGAATGTAATAAGGAGCTTTGAGAATTGATTACTATATGACTCGTTCCTATTTTTTGTTTGTATTTTGACATAAGGCAATTGAACAAGTCACATTCACATTTCATAAGAATATGCCCAAAGTTCGGTGAGTTTGAGTAGTATTTTTTTTTAAAAAAATATGTTTGGTCATCTGTTCAGGCTTGAAAATCGTTTTCTAAACAAAAAACGAATTTGAAACTGAACAAGAATTCAAGCACTTGATCAACCAGCGATTGATTGAACGAGAATGCGTGACATATAAGAAACTGTCTCGTTATTTAGAGCGATACAAGTGCTTGGTTCATGACCAGCCGTAGAAGTTTGCATATAACATAACACATTTTGCATTTGCATCATATTTACCTTATACAGTACATTATTTTACTTTAGAGTTTACTCGATAATTTAAGTTTTAACTTTTAAGCCTAAGAAGATATTGGACTACTTTAATAAGCATTAAGCATTTAAATATAAGATATATTTAGTTTGTATTTTTGTCCAATTCTTGGGTAATTCTTTCACTGGTTTGGTTATGAAGATTTTCCATGAGTTTTTGAGCATTTGGATTGGTTCTAATATTTATTATATTGTTTTTCCCTAACAGTCTTCAATGTCGGACTCCGCCAGTAAAGCTTCGCAGTTCGGAGCAATTTCCCTGATTTGTACAAAGAAAGAGGTGACGTTTTTTGGATGGATGGATCGAAACACTATAATTAAGAATTTGAATTTGAAGGAATTTAATGAAGAAGAGATCGAGAATTGTGAAGAACCTGACTACTTAATTAATTTGGTTTTGAAATAGAATACTTAATAATGTTAGAATATTGAATATTGAATAATTGTGGGATTTAAAACCGGTATTGTATTAATTAATTAACTTTCTGTTGGTAGATTTGGTGAGGGTTTGTTTGTTCATCTACCATTCAATTAAATTCGTTTAGTTTTCGTTTTTTTGTGGAATTTAATGTCAGGGTTCTTGTATTTAAAATGTGTTTGAATGATTCATTTACCCACATTGTTAATTTTGAAGACTGACGCGTAATATGTTCGCAGTCCAGTAGTGCTATTAGAATAATTTTCTCTCTTACACTTCTCTCATGAGAATTTTTTCTGTATTGTCACTACTGTACTTTTTTCTCAACTTTAAATTAACTATTAAACTACGCAAAAAACATGCATTTCTCTTATTTTGTACTTGAAATCTTAAAAAAGGATTTACGTTTAAGAAAACTACAAAAAAATATTGTATTTCGTTGATTAAAAATGCATTTCAATGCATTTTTTTCGCTGTGTAGCAATCAAGTTGTTTTTGTTGGAGTTTGGGCTGATTTTTTGATAGAATTCGCGGTGATTTGAACAGGCTTTTTGTGAACGGTAGATTTAGTTCGAACTTCAAACACTTGATGTGTTGTGAGTTGTAGTAGGCGGAATATAATTGTTTGTGGTTTGTGGTTTAGAGTTTAGTATGTAATAAAATGCAAAAAATATTTATTGTTTATTGTCGTCACGTATACATTGTTTCAAGTCCACTGGTTCGGATTTGAGCATTGGTCGTTTAGTTTAGTGTCTAAAAGATTGCCCTATGTGGCACAATTTAATCTTAAGTAATGGTCATTTTTATAAAAAAAATCTTTAAAATACTAAATACAAAATAATAAAAAAAGAAAAAGAAAACCTTCGGAAATTACTTGTTGGCTCTGAAGCGCGCTTAATTTGCGCGAACCATGATAGTGTGCGCTCCCGCGTTGGTTGCATCTAAGGAGAGCGCAGTCAGTTCACCGCCGGTACACAGAACTCATGATATATACTGCCTGACCTTTACAATTTAGAGACAAGTTCTGAGGTCGAGGTATTTCCAACCTTCGGAAAATATTTGTTTTCTCTGAGGCGCGTTTAATTTTGCGCGAACCATGAAGTGTGCGCTCTACCTCTACCATGGTTGCATTTACAGCGCAGTCAGTGCAGCGTCGTAACACTGAACTCTTGATGTGTACTACCTGACCTTTACAATTTAGAGAAAAGGTCTGAGGTCGCCGTATTTCCGCGTGAAACATCAATTATTACTGCAAATAATAGGCGCTGTCAATTTCGTTTAATTTGCGCGAACGATAATAGTTTGCGCTCTACCTGGGTTCCATCTACAGCGCAGTCAGTGCAGTGCCGTAACACAGAACGTGATATATATTGCCTGACCTTTACAATTTAGAGATAAGGTCTGAGGTCGCGGTACTTCCGCGCGTTACCTAATTACTGCAAATAATAGACGCTTTCAATTTCAAAATTTCTATTTACCGACATCTTTATTCACATTCATTTGTTCACCAGTGAAATAATAATATTCTGATGGACATAATTTATTAGCTAAGGTCAGTCAGAATCTAAAACATGGCTAAAATCACTGCACTGCAGGAAAGCTAAATGGTCTACATTGAGAACTTGAGATTAGTAAATGAAAGAGCACATGATGTCGACGTGTTTTACTTAATTTTCGTTGTGTCCGATGTCCGATGTCCAAGGTTTGAAATTAGTTACTTTCGGTTTGTCGGTGATTAGTTACTAGGTCGTCGGAAGGATGAGTCAATTCAAGAAAATAGTCTATATAATGTACTCGTATATTGAACAGGTATATCTGGGCACCTATTAGTAACTTTATGACCTCGAATAGGTAAGTAACCACATTAAACATTATAGGATGTACTAGGTGTATATAATACGTAATTCGTCTAATAATGACTGATGATACTGATGATGGGTTCGATTTACTCGACGTAAATGATGCGCATCGTGTTGGTGAACCCAGACCCAGCCTTCCAGCCCGTGAGAACAATGATAGGGTCACCGGTCTTGATCATACCGCGTTTCTTGGCGTACTCTGTCCCATGATTCACTCGAGCATTCACATCATCCATCCAGTCGGACAAAGTCGGTGCTAAAGAGATAATTGAGAAATAATTATGTAATTTCAATTAAATCGATTAGTATTCCGATAACGGAACCCAGCAGCCAGCACTTACCTTCGTACTGAATAGGCAGAATTCCTCGGAACAGGTGACATTGACGAGCGACTTGGGCGTGTCTGGTAACGGCAATCTGGAAAGCAATGCAATAGTTGGATTTTTACATTAGGATTTTTACAGAGCGAATAGCCACCGAAATTGCAAATTGGAAATCGGAACTTACGATAGGACACCGAGGTCGGTACTTTGACACCAAATGAGCTGAACGGCCCGACGTGGTAATAACAATAAAAGCCGCTGCCTGAATCTTGTGTGACGCCTCGACTCCTGCAATGGCAATGGTATGGGCAGTGTCAGTAGGAACAACGACCTTGGACACCAAATCCGTGAAGAGCTGATGATGCCAGAGTGCCGCCTCAGCCTCTCGACAAATATTCGCCATTGTTCGGACCTGGAATTTTGCCAGAGTAGAAAAGCAATTAGAGATTTTTGGAATCTTCCAATACCAACTTGTTTTTGCACACTTCACACTTGAAATTATCAGCATGCAATGCTGAATACCAGTCGAGTCAATTGGTTTAGGTAGTAGGCACATACACATTCCAGTGGGTAATCTCCCTTAGCCGTTTCCCCAGACAGCATCACACAGTCAGCACCGTCAAGAATAGCATTGGCGACGTCGGAGCCCTCAGCCCGGGTCGGACGCGGTTTCGTAATCATGGATTCCAACATTTGTGTAGCACAGATTACGGGTTTTCCAGCCTATGAAAAGTTACGAAAAGTTACGTCAGCTTATTTTCGATATTACAATTACGTAAATGAAATAAATTCGGAATTACGAATTACCTTGTTACACTTGGCAATCATAGCCTTCTGAGCCAGAAATACTTTCTCTGGTGGGATTTCAATCCCAAGATCACCTCGAGCCACCATGATACCGTCGGAAGCCGCAATGATTTCATCCAAATTATTCACACCTTGATGATTCTCAATTTTGGAGATGATCAGAATATTCTTGCCTTTCTCACCTGTTAAGAAAATTAAGAGACCACATTATGTAAAAATGCACACAGTGCCGACATTCACAATTTCGGAGTAATTCACGTACCCAAAATATTTCGAATTTCATGAACTCCAGCAGCATTCCGAATGAAGGATGCAAAGACCATGTCAACTCCCTGTTCAATTCCGAACATGAAATCTGACTTATCCTTCTCAGACACGGCTGGAAGATCAACAGCAACTCCTGGAAGATTCACACCTTTCCGACTTCCCAATTTTCCGCCATTCTCAATTTCACAGAGAAGAAAATCAGCACCTGGATAAAATTAAAATTAACTGTTTATTCAGACACAGTACATTGATTTAATATTGTATTTCTGACAAAAAACTCACCAACTTCATTGACGACCAATGAAATCAAACCATCATCCACGTAGATCCGATTTCCAGGCTTGACCACTTTCGTAATATTGGCATAGTCGAGATAAACAACTTTCTCACTGCATTTTTCGGCGTACGCGGTATCAATAGTCAATTTCACGATATCACCTTTCTTCATCTCAACTTCGGCAGAGGCACCCTATCAATTATAGTTAAAACCGTACAAATCTGTAGGATTAATTTCGTCATAGGTCAAATCAAAGGTCAACTTACGCCTTCCAAAAGTCCAGTACGGATCTCAGGTCCCTTAGTGTCCAGAGCAATGGCACATGGGAAATTCATGCCGAGTTTCTTGGAATAAGTCTCCGTGGCGGCTCTCACATTGGCAATGGTCGCGGCATGGTACTCGTGTGACCCATGGGAAAAATTCATACGAGCAATGTTCATCCCAGTTTCCATCATTTCGACGAGAACGGCGGGTTCACGAGAAGCCGGTCCAATGGTACAGATAATTCCAGATAGACGATTTCTCGGGGCCTTGGAGTCAATGTCCAGGGCACACATGTGCTCCAGATAGGTATTCGCATTTCCGGCCACCATCTGCTCCTGATTCCCGCTTTGTCCAACCATCTGAAATAATTTAAATTACAATAGAATGAAAATTAAATGTTGAATAATTGTAGGTTATGTAGTAGTCTACTACTCTCAGTAAACGGACCTTATTCGTCGGTCGTTACCGGGCGATGGCTATGACCATGACCTATGCTAATCCTAATCGTTATATTAACTAAATGGGATTTTAATGATTTTGTACGCGTATCTTAATACGATACCAAATTAATTGCACCTTCAGTTCGACACGTCATTGCTATTGTTTTTAACGCTACCCACATTGCATTAGCGTGAAGTGAGATAAGAATAAAATAACCAATTATTATCGCAATACCGTTATTTACAACACACGTGCTCGATTATGCTTGATTAAAGATACGCAAACCGCAAAAAATTATGCGCGAACTATTGTAGTCGGATATGTCTCGGAATCTCGAAAAACCCTTTCCGTCCACTCACAACGTAATGCTAATAGCATGGACTGCAGGTTAGAATTTTAAAATAAAACCGTATATAGGTACCCTTGTGCGTTTGTCGTGTGCGGTTTACCGCCCGGTAGATCGCATTTTGACAATTGTACCGAAAATAATAACTATATAGAATTACTTAAAGTCGACTAAATTATAAAATAAGTTATGAATATATTTATACCGCTTTGTCCTCCACGCCGTCTAAAGAAGTGTACCAAACCATGTTGACGCTGGAGGTCGAGAATAACTTTGAATAAATATTACTGACTGATCCTAATCGCTCAAAATTTGAACAACCACAACCGGAAGTGGAAGAAATTTGATAATTCAGTAAAATCCTCCGACGAGCCGGCTTACGAAGACGATAAGAAACTGTGTTTAAAATCCGTGTAACAATAGGATAGGGGGCAACTAAAATGAATAGTCGTCTCCTCTCCGTCTATGTTGTACACGTAACAATGCAATAACGAAGCAGGCGTACACGCGGTGACGGGGTCGAAAATTTCCACGAATTTTAGCTGACGAATGTCAAAGTCAAGCCAGGCTATATAGAAATCTCTCGAAATCTTGCGTGTGAGTGAAATGTTAACTGATTGTGAGTCAGCCTCAGATACACGAGGTAATGATTACTCGGCAGGAAATTGGGGGCTCTTCCGCGAGGTACACGTTGCGTCACGGTTAATAATGGGCTTGGAGTATCAGGCAGCCCACGGTGGAAGGGTATACCGGCGTCAATAATGGCTAATGAACCGCAATTTTCAGGTTAAACTCTATAACGTTAAACTAATGAGATTTCTAAACGTCTGAAAAATAGGGTATGACGGTGTATGAGACAAATGAAGGGTGAAACTGGGTAACGGGAACAGAACACGAAGTGAACACGAGATTCAGATATGCTTTCTTTTCCTTGTGGGCTCTGCTCTGCCTGAGCCTCAAGGACGACACACGCGTAAATGCACGAGTACGAGCTATTTCCGAGATTCGGATATTTCAATCTCTCGGAAGGAAAAATATCGATTTCGTTGTATGTCCGTGGCCATATACATTAGTATATTCGTACTAATGCTCGACTTTCGGGGATTTCTTGGCTTCGAGCCTCTTGGCAGCTGTTCTAAAAAGCTTCCGATGCCTAGCGGAAGTCTTTTGAACAGCAGCATCCCATGTGTTTTAAATTTTAAAAAACCGGGTAAGTAAGCGGTAAGCTTATAATATAAAAAAAAAATAGCTAAATCAAATCAAGCTAAATTTATCAAGAAATTATCAGTCAGTAATATTTAAATACCTCTGTGACCTAAACTTTGAATTTGAATTTAAAATTTAACCTTTGTTCGAATTTAGAATAACCAAACCAAACAATGGGTAACACAAAACACTGAAAAATTGCGTTCGTACGACGACGGAACAATAGCAGCAGAAACTAAACTACGCCGGTGGATGACGACAGAATGGAATAATACTTTGTATGTCTGAGTCTGATTGTGAGTTTATAATGCCAATGCCAAGCCAAGCCAGTAGTGCCAAGGCAGGGCAGTTTTAGGGTTTTACGGTCCAAATAATTCCACTTTATTTTATAACTATGAGTGATAGAAAACTAATGTAAATTGTATTGTGAAGTTTAAGTGCAAGGTTCCTGTAATCAGGTTATTGTAGTTTTGTAGCGTGTCACGCGTCACGCCTCCTAAACCACATCTGAAATGCCACTACCGGCCGGCATGCATGTAGAGTGCCTACTTTTGGACGCCAGGCCAAACCAATCCAGTCATTCAACGCTATAGTACATTTATTTACGTAATCGACTACTTAATTAATTACATAAGGGTATCCTATCGTATGATACCGGTCGATTCCGCTGAGAAAATTTATTTGAAAGCTATAAAAGTACATTGAATGGCTATAAATTTTTATAGGTTGAGGTAGCGCTGTTTCCCAAACATCTGTATAAATTCGCATTGTAAATTGTCACTGAATTCAATGTATGTACCTATGTATACCAAGATCTGTGCAAAATCGCAGAATTACCGTAGAAAGAACTTATCAGACCGTAACTTAAACGTAACGGAGACTGTAGGTGTAGTGTAACTGCGTGTCAAACCGGCATTTTTTTGGTAATCTCGATGGAATATACGAAGATTCAGATCAGAAATACACATTACAGATTGAATTCGGCAATTAATCAAATCAGAATTCTGTCGTGTATGTACATGCCACGTCTGATTGACTACGTGGATCGTGGTTTCCACGAACTGAAATAATATACCATATGGAAACGAAGCCACTAATCAATCGACAGCGTGTTAACCCAAGTTCAGCCAAGATACGATGAGCAACGACATAATTCGACATCATCAACCTATCATCTGCCCAGAATGTGCAAACAAAATTGTTTTTGCTGATTGAAATTCAGCAGATAGTATATGTTGATAATCGAGGTACATAAATTGAAATTGAGGCAGTGCTTGTCGGCGGAAGGGTTAGGTCATCCTGCGGTGCATGTTCAAGCGTTATCTTGTGAACTGTGAACGAGCATTCAGTATTTGCCTGTTTTCGTTACTCAATTGTTATCAGAATGATACAATATGATTTACTTAATGCAGTTAATTTCCGTGTTCCGTTTTGATAACCTATTACGTATACATAGTCTATTTAGTTTCAAATTAATGTATAAATCAATCAAATGTGACCACTGTCAGGAAAAACCATGACCATGTCAATACCAGTTTGACACCAAGAGCATATATTTTCATGGCTGTTATGTTATAGGTTATTGGGTTTAATGTTGACTGTATATTTTTGATAATTTTAATAAAATTATGTATATCTGTACTGTCAATAAGCTATATATTTCGCAACGTTGCAGCTAGCTTATTGTTATGTTCATAATATTAGACTTATTATGCACTAATTAGCATTGCCATGCAGTGAAATGAAATGTGAGTACTTATGCAATCTATATCTTTTCTTTAGGTTGACAATTGGCTACATATTTAATTATTACACGTGATACAATAACAAATCTGCAATTGCTAGCGTAGAGTTAACAATTTTTCTAAGTACTTCGGCATAATTAGTCAACTTGTAGAATACAGAATACAGCTATGTACAAAACGAATTTAAATGTGAGTAAATGTGATTTTCCAGTATGGCCTACCGCGTTCAGGGAATCTGTTATGACGGTTGTTAGGTTAGATTTTTGCGTAACATAATACCGTGAAATCTTTACTGCGGCCGCCTCGCCGCCAATAAATCTGACACAAGACCTGGAACAGCTTGAATGTTTAATATTCGGTTACTTACCTTAGAGATTTTTAAATATTTCCGATCAACGTTTAAATACACAAAAATATATATTTCACTTCGCGAATTGAATAAATGAACAGAATACGAAACACCTGCTGCTGTTTCTGCACTTGTTGGTTCCTCGGTGAGTAAAGTCAGAAAGACTTCTTCCCTAAGCAAATCTCTTGCTGTTACGTTAGTTTTGTAGTTATTTTAATTTCAAGTATACAACATATGTACACGTACAAGTTCTACACACACTTTCAACGGCAGCCTGGTGCAGTGGAAACTTCATGCAAGATGACATAACTTATTTATACCTACATTACGTCGACCACTACTGCAGACACCACCAACCATAGCGTTTTTGTATAGCCGTACCATGGACTACGGGCATACCGTAGGATCTCGCGTCCTCGTTTTGGAGCATTGAGGGATTTCATGGAGAATTCAAGGCCGGTTTGGGCCACGCCAATACATGATGCCAAGCTAACAACGCTAAATGGATAGTCTCTGGTCTGGCTGGAGTTTTGCTGGAACAGCGAAAACGCCTGGCATGCTAAACGTGGATAGATGATGGCCAAAAACGAGATCGAATGTTCATTTTCTTCTAGGCCAATGCTTTACAGTTACATTTACATACAAATACAATTACACGTCTGGAAATATCTAAGCAGTCAGTTTTATAACCCAAGCTACGTAACGTGCGCATGTAAAATATGTAATTGTAATTATAAAATGCTAAAGCATGAACATTTACACGCTGAAATCTAGAAGCATGCGGTGAGGGCTTTTACCAGGGCATGCTCATGCTAGACACATGCAATTATGATGATTCTTATCGAACTTACATTTTCCATGTTTCATATTTCAATCATTCCTGCATTGAAGCTGTTAATAGTATTAAATTTTGCTATGTATACATTCGCTGATTTAGTTGACATTAGCATTATTATGGCATTCATGCAGACCCGGCGATAAATTATGAATGCGAATGTAAAATTAGCGTGGCCCGAATTGCCATGGCTTCAATCAAGCATTTTTTCATCTCCTACCTCACGCTATGCTATTTACATTAAATTCCAGCTAAATTCTAAATATGCTAGATCAAACAATTTAAAACATTCAAATTTCAATTCGATTGTTTTATACGTTCAAAATTTTTAATTTTGTTCAGGATTACTGGGTATTACAACAACAAGTGCTTTCGATTGAAGCGTTCAAAATTCAAAATTGCTCAGGAAGGATAATGGCTGTTATTACTGTTCAGAAAGCTATGGTAGGTACATACTCTGTACAAATGCATATCCAAAAATGGTATAGGTAGGTATTATCCATGCTTTGGATATTTTAGGACGATGAGTTCTGGATTTTATGGGTCAATGGGGTCATTCAGATTCTGGTTTTTACACTACTGTCCTGCATGAACCAGTTATTCGGATTTCCGGCTAAGGAGTTTACCATGTTCATGGTCCTCATCATGGGTCTCACGACCATTAGCCAGGACGTCCGAGCTTATCAACAGGAACGAACCGATCTTGGCATCAGTGCTGTAAGAATCTTCATTTAGACGAATTTTAATAAATAATACGGCTGACACATTCCAATTTTTTTTATCGGTTTTGACCGAAGTCGTGTTTTTTTTTCTGTTCAAGGTCCGTCTTCTAACGAACATTATCTTCTTCACACTACCAACCTTGTGTATAAAAATGCTCCCAGACGAGACTTATTCCGAGTTGAACTCACCGTACCCGTTTGAACAAAACTTCGGTTTAGGTGGTTTCGGAACAGTACTGTTCGTGATTCTCTACAATTTCCAAGTTTTGGCTAGCATTCGGTTAATCGTCAGGTGCTTCGTATTCCTGTGTCAGATCTTGACCACTGATGCTGATTGATGTTAACCGATTTTGAGTATTGGAAAACTACAGTCAAACCATGTCAATTATTCACTGCTATTTGTCCAAACTTCAATTAAAAAATCTTATATATATTTTCGTAGGATGTCGGATGTGTATGTGTCCCTCCCTCCCTGTGAGCCGCGTGGTACGATTCTGA
>JAQFYT010001930.1:0-14437 GCA_034694925.1 Ceratophysella denticulata | reverse complement strand
CCGCATCAACCAGGTTTACATATAAAATGGTTCATTGTGCTTCTATGATTTAAAATAAGGTTTGCTGAAAGAAGCAGGAGTGTGACATACGGACGGACGGACGGACGGAAAGTTCAATCACATATAGCCCGACATAGTCGGTCTAATAAACCTAATAATACGTCAAATGGGCTATTATACAAGTTAAACGTTCAATAATGAAACCTATTATACAGTCAAGAGTATCAGCCCTTGAATTTTGAATAGGTTGGCACTTATTATACGGTTCAATGGGTGCATTCGTACAATACAACAATACAGTCACAAAAATCAAATTTACGGCAGTTTTTGACCAAAAGGCATGATTAAATGATTAAGGATGAAATAGCTGCAGTGCATGACGAAAAACGTTACGGGACCGCATGCCTCATCGCATAAGACCTATCTGGTCTAAAATATTTAGGTGTACATATTTAGTATTAAGCAGTTACGCAACAATGAATCAAAGGAGAAATTTATAGGAAATTATATTTCCGTTGAATTAATATGCAGGGCCAATATTGCATTGCGTCCTTTAGGAATAGAGACCCTCTGTGTATTTTATGTATTGTCTCGGTATTACTCTGTACGTGCAGAACACCTGGGGAGTCTGTTTGTTTTTATTTGAAATTTGAATAAATAAAAACTTGTTTAAGCATTTGAATATAATGTTGACTTGACTATGAGGTCCTTCACAAGGGTTAAATAATTCCGAATGTACAATTACGATATGAAATTGTATTTCCATCGTTTGTTAAATAGAGATTCCGTCATCATGAAGCTCGTTTTGATCCTACTCTTCTGTGCTGGGTTGGTGACGGTCCATGCCGTACCAGCCGCCGTGGCTCGACCCGCCAGGAAAGCTATTACCAATGCTGGTGAAGACCCTGACCCAGAAATTGAGGCTAGGAGACAGTTCGTGAAGCAGGTACGCGTCGTGATTTCAATATGACCTTACATAACAAGCTTATTGTCCGTATTGTTTTAAGTATTCTTAGAACACCAGGCTTTTTATCGAAATTTTCGTAATTTCCTTGTAATTTTTAAGCTTATTTGTTACGCTATAGCGTTTATTTATCACTTTGGAAGTTATCAAATAATTTGCCGTTCATCTTTCGAACAAGCTAATTAAAAATCGATTATGCAAATTAAAATAAAATGGTACAGTACAGTACTCCATATTAGCAAATAGTGAGCATTAAGATCAGATTGATGCTGATGCAGAATGTCTGGGAACTGGTAACGGAAACTACCTCGGTTGATTGCTATACACGCTTACCTGGATTACGCGCATCTGTGCCGATGAAGCTGCAAAATTTGTTTTGCGGTTAACCCAAGGCAAGGTGACAAAATTATGGGGTTGTTCCCGTCTGCTATGTACAATGCAGATAAGGACAAACCTAGAACAAAACTATACTCGTTTAGCCGCCTAGGGTTAACCTAATTTTCTTATACATCCAACTATATTACTGGTTATCTAAGTTCTAGGTGAAATGCATTAATTTTCGAGGTGGTTTTAATGAAAATATGTGCGCGTTTATCAAGGAATTTAGAATTTATGTAATTTAACTGATTTGATTATCGATATGACACTTTGCAGATGATGAAAGATTCCTGGGACGACTACGAGCGATGGGCATGGGGAGAGAATGAACTGAAACCGATTTCTCAGACCGGGCAAAGCGGTGGAATTTTCGGTGATTCCAAAATCGGAGCGACCATCGTCGATGCTCTGGACACACTTCATATCATGGACCTGACCGCGGAGTACCAGAAGGGTCGGGAATGGGTTGCAGAGAATTTGGACTTTTCTATTGTTGTAAGATTTAGGCTGTTCGGAAAACCATTTTCATCTAAAATTCCTGAATATTTAAAATATCAATATATTAATATTTAAAACAAATCGAGCGGTGATTTAACGTGCAATCGTGACTCCAAAAATTATTTTAATATCTTGCAGGATGCTGATGTCTCTTTATTCGAAACAAATATCCGATTCATGGGTGGTCTCCTGGCGGCTTTTGCCCTAACCGGGGACGAATTATACAAAGCCAAGGCTCTGGAACTTGGTGTGAAATTACTCCCAGCTTTCAACTCACCTACTGGAATTCCATATGGCTACATTAACTTGCTAACTGGGGTATGCAGGAAACCGAAACAAAATTAGCATTTAAGATTCCTTAGTTCATAGCGTTCTAACGGCCGGAAATCTGCATATATTTAGGCACCAACCAACCCCAACGCCGCCACGGTTCTCGCCGAACTCGGAACCCTGCACCTGGAATTTTATTACCTGTCCGATATTACTGGTGACCTCCGCTTCAAAGAAAAGGTCGACAAGATTCGTCAGGTTTTGCGAGATATCAAGAAGCCATACAACGGACTCTACCCCAATTATGTCAGTCCCATTACCGGAGAATTCACATCAGGTAAAGATTTAGCGAAATTAGCGCAAATCGTAGCATTATAAGCTTATATCAAACTTCTACGGTAAATATTTCAATATTTTAGGCCATGTGTCAATTGGAGCTCTTGGAGACAGTTTCTACGAATACTTACTCAAAGCCTACATTCAATTTAATGATGCGGAAGCCAGGGCAATGTACGATGCCGCTATGGATGCCATGATTGCTAATGGCATGGTCCGTGTTTCCGAGCCCAGTCACTTGCTCTACATTGGAGAATTCCGTGATGGAGTCGTTCAGGATGTCGTGGGACATTTGGCTTGTTTTGCTGGTAATTTCGCAAATACGATAATATCCTCGAGAATTTCAATAAAATCAGCGAATAATTTGCTAAAACTGATATTTGCTTCGTGAATAGGTGGTATGTTTGCCCTTGCATCCCACGTTGACCCCCGAGACCCTGACGAAAGCCAGAAGGAACGTGACTTTGAAATTGGCCGAAACTTTACCAACACTTGTCATGAGTCCTACATTCGTGCTACGACCAAGATTGGTAAGGGCTAAAACGGGTTATTGTTATTATATTTCAGCGACTCAAATAAGTAAAAATTTATAACGAATTTTAACCATTTTTCGCGTAACCAGGACCAGAACTATTCCGATTTACCGACTCACTCGAAGCTACCACGGACAATGCGGGTGAGAAAGGCTACATCCTTCGACCCGAGGTCATTGAAAGTTACCTCATTCTTTACCGTTTGACCGGAGATGCAAAATATCGGGATTGGGGATGGGAAGCTGCTCAGTCCATTCAGAAATATTGTCAGGCTGGACCAGGGCGTGGATTTTCTGGACTTCGTGACGTTTATTCTGAGAACCCGGAACAGGATGATGTCCAACAGACTTTCTTCCTTGCAGAAACTCTCAAGGTATATTTAATTAAAAATACCATACCGAATATATTTCTGAATTTTCTGGATTTAACCTTGATTAATTAAACATATACTTTGTTATATTCCAGTATCTGTACCTCCTGTTCAGTACAAATGACCTGATTAGTTTGGATCAGTTCGTGTTCAACACGGAGTGTCATCCCCTTCCAATCAAGGCCAAGAATCCCTTGTACTAAAATGTCTACAAAACTACCAAAATGAAATGACCCAAAATTTCATTTCAGTGATATTTTAATTATTTGTTCTTACTTTGTATGACCAACTGACTAATTAAAATTAAACAATTCAAAATGCCAAGTCTAATGTATTCAATTGACGTCGTTTAGTAAAATTGTAAAATATTAATCTAAGTACATACTTACGCATCGATCTAAAGCTTTTTGAGGTCCATAATATCTTCAGTGAGGGTCTACTATATACTACTACATCCTTAATCATCACTTGAACGCGTCGCTGAACCGTGAATTTTTCTTAGCTGAAGCAGTATAATGAAGTAACCTAACCTTGTTAGAATGGGTGCCTAAATCTAGCTTGGTTAACTAAGGTTAGGTTATGAAGGAATTAATTAGGAGCTCGCAGTCTAACTGTTATATTAATTATAATATATTTTTTCGGCTCTGTGTCGTTTTTTTCATCTAGGCTAATCGGGAATTACAAATACCCATGTTAAACACGCAGATTGGTTATGCAATTGCTGCACATATAATGTAAATGTATAATAAGGGTGGCATTTTTCGATGCAATGAACAAAAAAAGACTTATGCAATAAGAAATGGAATGCCGCAATAAAGAAAATTGGTCTATAATTCTACTGGTTATGTTAGTTGTTGGTCATTTGGGTATTTCAACCTAACATAACCTGTAGAATGGATCAATCTCGTCCGCCAACGTTTTAACCTAACATAACATGACTAAAATCAAATTTACAGCCATGCAGACTTATTGCACAAGTCTTCTTTTTCATGGCAGATTCTATTTTCTCATTGCACGTTTATATATTTTCCAATTTATAATAAAACAATGCGTAATATTAAGTATATTCATAATATTTTTGCCATTTGAATTGGTTAAAGCCATTTGAAGAAATTAAATACCGTACATAAATTATAAACGTAACTATAATTACAGGTGAAAGTCTTTTTTCTTATGGTCTGTGCTCTAAACTGTCAGCTGAAAGCCGCACTGTCACCGGTTGATTCGACGCGTCGGCCACGTGAATAGGTATGTGAAAAGGAAAAAACCGAACTTGCATAGACATAGACAGAATAAACCTTTCACCACCACTTGTTGCTTGCTGGTCTCCGATTTGTGGTTTTTCAATTATTTTAGAACAATAAACCAGTTATCTCGGTGATAATTATTTACTTGAAGGTAAGAATTTGACATTATTTGACAGAACAACTCCACACAGTCAGAAAAGAATACAAAATTCAACCGAGGTATTTAACTTTTTGTCTATGTATCATTTTATATGTAAATCAAAATTAAAAAATACTACTGGCGGATTAATATTGAATTGAGATTTTATTTTTAAATATATTTAGAATCGAAACTCGTATTGTCACCTGTTGTCTGTATTCGGAATTGACTGACTGAATTTGGATTTCCTCGACAATCAACAATGTCAGAGCTTCCCCCCAAACCCAGAAAATGTAATATTTGTCAAATTGAGGACGGTGTCAAAACTTGTCCATGCTGGAAAGTGGGCTACTGCTCAACTCAGCATCAGAAAGATGACCGTGGAAATCATGAAAAAGATTGTTATCCAGTTATCATTCATTCGAGTGAAGAATTTGGAAAATACTTGGTAGCCACAAGGGACATTAAGGCTGGACAACAGATTCTCAAAGAAATTCCACTTTTGGTTGGACCAACCTCGAGTTTTAGTGAAAATCCAGTCCCGATCTGTCTATCCTGCTGCTCAGTTGTCAATGATGGATATACGTGTAGTAAATGTCAATGGGCCGTTTGTAATTTGATGTGTGAGCAGGTAAATTGATTTGACACATGACTTGACACAGCGAAAGACCTTGCTATCTATTTTTTAATGTTGATTTATTTAAATTGTAATTTCAAAATATTTAATAAATCTAGACGGTCAATCATTCCTCCAATGAATGTTCAATTTTCCAAAAACGCCAAATTCCGTTCGAAAGTTCAGCTGAAAGTTACAACTTTGTCCAAGTCCTTCGTGCTCTTCTACTGAAAGACAAGAATTTTGAGAAATGGGAAACGCTTATGGGCTTCGAATCTCATGTTGAAGAACGGAAGAAACGAAATATCTTCGCGGAGGGTGCTCATAAGAACTGGGAGTTTATTCATGACAAATGTCAATTGGCCTTTGACTTTGACACCGTCAACTTTGTCTCAGGCATCTTGGCCATGAATTCTTTTGAACCGCGGTGTGTCTCTCATCAGTACACCGTTCCAAAAGGGTATGTTACCATAAAATTCACTGTGTCAATAAACGGACATAATTTAAGATAATTTCTTATATATCTCAATTTCTCAATATCTGATTTGTACAGGGTACGTTTTGAATCTCGTTTATACTCCTTCGCCTCCAAATTATTCCACAACTGCATCTCAAACGTCAAAATCATCACAGACTACAAAGCCAAGAAACGGAGTCCTCAAGAAATGACCTTAGTGGCAACAATCCCAATTTCCCGTGGTGACAAATTGTCACAATTTTACGGTAACGCCGAAGTTGGAACCCATGAACGTCAAACGAATCAAATGGAAAATTACTTTTTCTCATGCAAATGTGAGCGTTGCACGGATCCAACAGAGCTCGGAACTTGGGTCTCTGCGGTCAAATGCCGCTGTGTCGATGGCTACCTCCTCCCGCGTGAACCATTGGATCCGGAATCAATTTGGGAATGTGGTGCTTGTGACGCCACAGAATCTTATAACCCGTTCATAACCGGTCGTGTGAAGGAAGTCAAGGATGAAGCCAGTGTCCTTATGTCTCACGTTCAAGGGATTGGAGAGGATATTAAAGATTTTGATCTTGGATCTCGGGTCATTACAAAAATTGAGTCGATTTTGAAGAAATATTCCGGGGTTACGGTTCATCCCAATCATTATGCACTCCTTCCGCTCAAATTCAATCTGCTCCATGCTCTCTTCAATACGAATAACCCTGAGCTTCCGAATGACACGCGAGCGGCGCTTTGTGTTAAATCCATGGATTTGATCGAAGAATACTTACCGGTGTATGATGCTCTGTTTCCTGGACTTACTCCGGAGCGAGGTCAGTAAAGAAATTCGTTAATTTTTTAGTAATCTTATTTTCCTCTGTCGATATCACGAACAAGAACAAATCAGACGCACTTCTTTATCTGAATTTTTTACATTTTTTAAAATGAATGCCAAGCTATAATAATATAATAATATAGATGCAAAGGTTAAGAAGCAACGCTATTGAAACACAACGCCAAGCTGTAACATAATAGTAACGCTACGCTGCAACACAAGGTTACGCGACGCTGCGACACGACGCTGCGCAACACTGCAACACAACCCTGCAAAACAACGCTAGGCTAGGCTGCAACACAACACTGCAAAACATCGCTGGGCTACGCTGCAACACAACACTGCAAAACATCACTGCGCTACACTGCAACACAACCCTGCAAAACAACGCTAAGCTACGGTGCAACACAACACTGCAAAACATCGCTGCGCTACACTGCAACACAACGCTGCAAAACAACGCTAGGATACGCGGCAACACAACGCTGCAACACATCGCTGCGCTACACTGCAACGCAACGCTGCAAACAAACGCTAGGCTACGCTGCAAAACAACGGTAGGCTACGCGGCAACACAACGCTGCAACACATCGCTGCGCTACACTACAACACAACGCTGCAAAACAACGCTAGGCTACGCTGCAAAACAACGCCAGGCTACGCTGCAAAATAACGCTAGGCTACGCTGCAAAACAACGCTAGGCTACGCGGCAACACAACGCTGCAAAACATCGCTGAGAAACAACGCTGCGAAACAACGCTGCAAAACAACGCTGCGAAACAACGCTGCAAAACAACGCTAGGCTACGCGGCAACACAACGCTGCAAAACACCGCTGCGAAACAACGCTGCAAAACATCGCTGCGCTACACTGCCGCACAACGCTGCAAAACATCGCTGCGCTACACTGCCACACAACGCTGCAAAACAAAGTTACACTGCGCTGCAGCACAACGCTTCGGCTCCTTTTACCTCCAAATTTCAAATTATAAGAATATATCCTAACATCTTGAATACTTTTTTTTAGGGAAAATCATGTTCTACCGGACTGTTACTTCATTAAATCAACTCAATCTCTCAATTACTGAAACAACTCATCAATACGATATCAACAAACAGCTCCTGGAAATGTTTCAGACCAACAAAGAGCTCCTGTACGGAATGCCGGAGAATAGTGAAGAAAAACTCATGTACGAACAATTGGACATGACAGAGAGCATGGTACTCTCTGAAATTTTCACTGGTTCATAAAAATGACCCGTTTCGTGTGTTGTTTCGACGAGTAACGTGTAACGCCTATCCAAAATTTGTTAAATATGGTAAACTAAAGTTTTGTTATTTATTAATTTTTTTCAAAAGTTTTGAAAATATGTTCCTCTGTAAATAACTGGAATATCTATTTAAATCTTAATGTTCATATTTGAGCATGTTTGTACAAAAGTAGCCATAAGATATCAAAATTATTTGTTAATTAACCCAGTATTACAGAGTACTGCCATGATTCTCGTGCCGCTGTACATGATTCGTGACCCACGTTATCCAACTGACCATTTCCTGACATCTGGGTCAGGGCAAGAGCCGAATACAGGACCTAATTCTGCTAAGAACCCCGTCCAACAGCGTACCATGATCAATGCGGAAACATTGGCAAGTATGAAGTTATTTCAAAACATTTATGGCCTTTCTCGACCTTCAAATTCCTCTCTGACGTCGTCACCCTCGAACCATCTGGCACTTCTTACGCAAATTCAACATGGTACCCGGACCAGTACGTGGAATTCAAGCTACTTTTTCTATGACTTGGCGAAAGGAGGTCAACGAACTTGGATTAGGGCATTTCTCTATTGGTCCAAATACAGTTTTCGCTAAATATTCGTATTTAGTCATATTACAACCTTTTGTAATTAAAATCTAAATTATTCGGTCAAAATAAATAGGCACTCAGCTACATTACACAATGAATTGGACATTGAACATGGGTAATTATTTTTTTGCGCCGGTAAATATACGGATTTCGCCTGTAAATTATGAAAACGCCGGTAAATATACTGGGTTGACAAAGCCGTACCAGATGGACAACGTTAATAAATCCTTACCGGCGTTGTTCATATTTTACCGACGAAATCAGTACCTATATTTTGCAGCGATATATAATTCTAGCTATTGAATTTGAACTGACTACCTACTGAATACGAGTCACGAGTCATACCAGACGATATTCGTTGAGATTTTTCTTATAATGCCGACCTGGTGCCGTCGGTCTACGTTTTCTTATTTCCTAATCTCATTGAATACTCGAATTTAGTCAGTTCAATTGGACATGAAGATACAATAAATCTCAGGTCATGTTACATATTTATAATGGCAAATGAACATGCGTTATTGCCGTGTTCCGTCCAAGTTCGACAGCGTTAGCTAGAGACGCTGTACATTGCATTGCAAGTTGCAAGGCTTGCATTTTCTGTGAGGCCCAAGCTCGAGCTTAGCTGGCTGGATCAGAAATTTTTTCAATATTAATTCCGACATAGCCAAAAGTCGTAAAATTATAATGTTACCCATTAGCCTCTCTGACTCAGTACTCGGTAGTGCTAATACTTCTGTCTGGTACATGGTGATTGTATATTGGAATTGGGAAAATAGGACATCGATGCCAATACAATAAACCATTAAAATCACACGTAGTATTATAATGCACCTTATAGTTTTCTTTCGATTCTTGGAACCCCTGCGCGAACCAATTCAATTGGCGACAGTAGCAGACGTTCAGACGATATCGATATCATTATAGCAGTAGTTAGCATCTTAAAAACTTGATATTTCATCCTTTATTAGTCGATAACCAGGACGCGACGTTAGCTGAGCTTATAGCACCTATTGTCGTTAAGAGTACATCACATTAGCATAATGAGCGGTGCCGGGAGTCAGGGTCAGGCGTGTGTCGTCTGTGGTCTCCCAGGCCACGAGGGGTGTCCCAATTGTCAAAAAGTTAGCTACTGTAGCATCGAGCATTTGCAGGATCATAAGGCTACTCATAAGGACGAGTGCTTTCCGGTTTTGGTGAACGACTGCAAGAACCAAGGAAAGCACATGATGGCCACACGGGACATCGATGCTGGTAGCCTTATTCTACGAGAAACAGCCCTGATTTCCGGGCCTAGCGGAATGCCGACTGGGATCGAAGGAGTCATCAAATATTGCTTGGGATGCTACCGGCCAGTTTTGACGGATTATGTTTGTAGTACTTGCAGTTGGCCTATGTGTAATGCTGTTTGTGAGCAGGTGAGCGTTGGTCCATAATTTGGATTTTATGAAATTTTACGCGATCGGAAACTAAATCATTTAGGGTAACACAGTTCTCTTGAGACAGATCCAACTCATAGAGCACAGATCGGCCGTTCAGCTGCCTGTCGGCAGCGTGTACGGATATGGATATGGATATGATCTATGGATCCAACTTAACTGGTCACATTATTTGAGCAATCCTTTACATAAACTTAAAACACGGAAAATGAACAGCATGCAAATCTTACAGTTAAATATTGTTCTGATGATTCGGTCTCTGTATTGTGTCGTTGTATACGGATCCAGTTTGGGTCCTGTTATCGAAGAGTCACACGCCTACGGTTTTCCTAATTTAAATGTAATAAAATGTTATATGTGACCCCGGTTTACATTCAATGATAGTATCACAGCTTACATGTATTGTATCTACCCAGTAGTCTGTTGTATGCACTCCTATAACTGTACAAGGGTGACACGAAATGCCACCTTCCACCTGGGTCCATGTGGTCGCTGCGGAGATCGCGACCGTGCGTTGTGTAAGGTTCCGTGACATCTGAACGTTCAAGGTATTGAAAGTAGGTTCTGAATGATAATGATTATTGACCCAGGTAGGCTGATGAAGGGTCTGAATCAATTCTGCATCGATTTAAAAGATGTTCATTTATGGCGGACCATTGAAACATCTGGAAGAGCAAAAATTCGACCTTTTTCACTATTTTAAGCTGCACAGCGGCCGCGTGTAAGAAAAGTCAAAATATTATTGCACCATTAGATTCCACATATTAATTTTACTTTTGTCATTGTAAGACTTTAAAAGGTTTAATTTTGTCATTGTAAGACTTTCGGAAGTATGACATACGTTTCGTGTCACCCTGTACGCAATTTAAGACTTTCCATGGCTCTGATATCAGTATTTCAGAAAATGTACGTGAATCAAAAATAAATTTCAGGTGTATTTTAATTCAGATTGAATCTAATTAATTGAATTTTCCTGCAGAGAGCTCCGCATAAACAATTTGAATGCAGAATTTTCGCTGCAAATCATGTCTCACCGATAACACTCCGCCGCCGTGTGGACTATGAGTACATCAGCATTCTACGCTGTTTGCTCCTTCGTGATTCCAATTCGGACATTTGGTCAAAACTTCAGGCATTGGATATAGGTGGCGAAGAAGTGGTCATTATAAAGCGGAAGAAACGAGGCAGGAATGGAGTGCCCCCAGTACCAGCAGTATCACCACCAGTATCTGGGGTTGGAGATGTACCCGGTGAAACCTGGGTTCAAGGTGTTGTTCGTTTCATTCGTGGTACTTGCGGAATGACTAAATTTGATACGGCGACCATTATACGCGTTCTTGGTATCGTGACCATGAAAGCTTTCGGTGAAAATACTTTCCCTTCGCCAGAACGTGGAATTTTTGATTACAGGTAATTTACAGGCACAAATATTGTGTGAATTTCTGTCGTTTTACCGATACGGAAAATTCGTATACTGTTTTCAGATGGGGCTCCTATATTTTCGAAAAAAGTTCAATATTTAGCCATGACTGTGTTCCGAACACACGGTGGTATATTCATGAAAAATGGACCAAGGATTTGAGACCCACGTACACGATTTACTGGAAAGCAACCGAAAATATTCGAAAAGGTGAAGGTATTGTCATGTCTTTTGGGGATTCATACAAAGGAACCTATGAGCGTAAAATGGATTTATACGAAGGCTATAATTTGAATTGTATTTGTGCCCGATGTACGGATCCTGGGGAAGGTGGTACACATTATTCCGGGTAAGCTATAATGCCATATGAATTAATTTAAAATTAATTATAAAACGTATGCTTTTGTGAGTCCAGAGATCACGAATTTCCGCACACGCCCACGCACATAACGTAATTAATGTTTATATTCCTATAGGTTTAAATGCAGTTTCTGCAAAGATGGATACATTCTTCCAATCACCGTAGCTAACGTCAAGCCTTCCTGGAAATGGAAATGTACCGATTGCAACGGTCGGCTAACTGGAGCAGAGGTCAAGGATCTTATCAAAAGGTTTCGGACCGAATATGCAGCTATTCCACGTGTTAAACCCGAAGACACAATTCAGAAACTGGATGATTTTCTACGGAAGAATCAGTCACGCATTGTTCATAAAAATCATTTTCTGATTATGGAAGCGGAGTTGGAATTGACTAAATTGCTTCTTGAAGCCATTCCGCGTATGTCGGATAGGGAAACAATGTGGAGTCAATGGATTTTCAGATTGGTCGAGCTTTGTGAGCATGCTAGGGATATTTCTGAAGTTCTTCATCCTGGGATAACTCTTAGCCGAGGTAAATCTATGTTGGGTTATATTACGGCTCTGTTGCCATAACCGAACCGAAGGATGGTACACTAATAGCAACCAGTATCCGTATGGACTCAGGTGGTGATTTTCCCGTACTCTACGGCTTACTCCGAGGCATAGAACATCACAGGCACAGGTCGGCATCTGAGATTCATTCTATAAGGTTAGGTTAGGTTTTCCGAAACGCCCCGGGCTTCATCGAAGACCTAACCTAACCTAACTGCAATTTATAAACCCAGCGGGGCCGATCTGTGAATAGTCAATACCACCAGAGTCCACGGGTATAGTACCGGGCCTATTTCGCATTCTCCATGTACGCCAGTGCTCTTAAGCCACATCAATCATCATCCCTCTACTGAGTGTCGATGTCGATTTCCGATACTTTTTCGACTTTTCCAATGTGATCTCAAGGACTGGTCAATGATAGAATCGAATTCCAACCATTGAGCCATCCTGACTCCGCTGCATAATCCACTCTGCAATACTACTGTAGCAATTTTGGGCGGGCTGAGCTAACTGCTGTACACCGCTTCCCATTAACCTGAACATTTCCCAACGTGTACCCGTATATTTTATCTTTAATACTAATTTCCAAATGGCGCAAAGACGTTCTACGGTGACGGATACGTTTGAATTTGTAATTACTAAATAGGTCATTATCTGTTATTATCTGTTATTATTTTAAATATTTTCAAGGTTTCTGCCTTCACAACCTCGCCCTTGCCAAGTATTACTTGGTCGTGAATGAATTTGCAACTGGAACCCCGTACCAAAGCATCTTACCAATTTGTGACACTGCTGAAAAATTAAACAATGAAGCAATGTCAATTCTCTGTGAAGAACCAATAGGAAGTGAAGCTCGGATGCTGGTACTCAAATCCACGCTACGACAAAGTATAGACTTTGCGAAAAGAGCCATTTTGGAAAGAATGCGAGTGGAAGCTTCTTAGACTCAACTTCATATTTTGTGGCTATTCAAAATTTGAGAATATTGTAGCCATAAATTGGTATACAGGAAGATCATTATGAACCCCAGCGCTGTAAATATGAGCTTAGTATAATAATGTATAATATACTCACAATCAGTATAATATTGAAGAATGTAATTTATTATGCACAAATGTAATTTCCCATTAGATTGCAATTTGTAATTTGCAACTCATCATCTGCAATATAAATTATACACACATTAACGAAACGGATCCGTCCGTATCCCTCAGCAATAATTAATTGCTATTGAACTTTGTATAGCCTTCTGTCCTGCGGTGTTATTTTCACAAATGGCACCGACACCGAGGGCAGGGTACAAGGCTGTTGACAAGAATGGTGTCAATATCTATCTTGTAATTATGCTTATGTGTTATCAAGTAGAGGAGATGATATCTGCAAATTACATACAATAAGCTATCTGCGTATCATATTTATTATATAAATTTTCCATTGTTTACATTTCGTAGTAAATTAACCTGTGTATAGCCTGAGCCGTGTGTCGGTAGGTTTTAAGCTATAAAAACATATCTGCTGTACATATTCCGGTAATTCCAATCCAATCCAATCAATTCTCTATGAAAATCCTACCGTATGACCTCTGGACCGTGCTCTGTACTGTGGTCAGGCCATATAACAACTTTGTCAATAGAGTAATATGATAACTCAAGTAATATGATAGCTCAAAGGTCAATTCATATGTTGTTATATAGGATATTAGGTGTTTGTCGGAGCATAGGGTTCAAAAAGTCGTATTTGCTCAGAGGAGGCTATTTAATATGTACATAACATTGTTTGTCCTGTATCAACATCAACACACCGTTTATTTAGCCATCTAAATACGTTTAATTCTGTCCTTACAGTTAGTTAACACAATTTTAGTCTAAGAAATACTTTGAAAACTAAGAAATGCTTTGAAATTGTGTCAAAAATAGGATTTATTTGGTCCAGGTTACAGCTTTACATAGCATAACAATATTGCCTATACAAACAAATAGTACTAACCCTTAATAGGTACTGTTAAGTCGACAGTTAATCTGCTGAATCATATTTCTCCTGTTCGTTCAATTGATCTACTAGGGTAATGGAAAACACAATAAATAAATCAATGTCGCTTGGGTGAGTTAAAAGGAATGTATAAAATAGGGAAATATATAAACGTGCCAGGAGAAAATAGAATCTGCGATGAA
>JAQFYT010001929.1:0-14440 GCA_034694925.1 Ceratophysella denticulata | reverse complement strand
TCAATCGATTCGACCAATACAATGAAACAAAACCGGAAATTTTACTTTTTTTTCGGAAAGAAGAGCTAAATCTTAACGACTCTAAAATGAGGCTCAAAAAGTTTGGGATCGAAATTCGACAAGAGGTCTCTCAATCTGAAGTTTCGTAATGATAACTGAATGGGTATAATAGGAGAATATTATGAAATCCCAATGTACCTATATTATTGCGTGTTACTACGCAACTCTAATATAAATCATTGAATGCATAAAATCCGATACGCAACACATGGAAACCAATAGTAAGTCCACCCGCAATTAATAGAAAATCCATCGTGTTTACAATTGTACTTGTACGATTGTCTGCGTCTGGTCAGAATGCTCGCCTTTTCCCAAAACGCTTCAATAAGTGTGATGACCGTTGAAACAAGGTTGAAACCAATTACCTAATATCAATTTTCTTATCGATGTGATAGTGCAGAATACCCTTAATGCGATTGAGCGACCTCTAAATTTTTAAATTTTGATCCCAAATTTCTTGAGCTTCATGTTAGAGTTCAAACATATATATTTACAGTATACAATTACTCATAGAAATTTCTATAGGTGCTTCAGAATTACGAAAAACTACTTTTGTAAATGCTTGAAATATTAACAGATTTTAACGTTTTTTATAAGCTGCGTGTAAACAGAGTAGGTATTAATTAGATTCAGTTGGGTAATGGACTTCTTGAGAAGCTTATTAATCCTAATATTTTCTGAAGTTTTACAGGTGAGAAGCCAAAACAAAATTATATGAATGTTTACTTTGGTTAGCAAATGATGAATAAATCTATTTTTTTTAAATTACAACGAATTTTCAGTGCTCCTCATACTCCGAAGCATTTATCGAAAATGTCTGTCGAAGTCCCAGGAACTGTCCCGGTGTTTGTCGCGGAGATGTCCAGTGTAAGCTCGGAATTTGTACTGGATGCGACTTACAGCATCTTCTTTCTCCTGTAAGTTAATAACGTGAACCAAAGCGCTACACGTCGAATAATAACATCAATACAGTTAATTTGTGTGGTACAGGACTACTCTGACCCCGAATATCGTGATTTCATTCAAAATAGTGATTCGAAGATCGATCCTCAAGATCCATGTCTTTCTGAAGCTACTTGTCCAGCAGTTTGGGAGCAAGTATCCGCGAATGTAATTCTTCCAAAGAACTTCTCTTTTAGATACAGAGGAATTTGTGTTTGCGCAACCTTGCCTTCACCTTCCTTGATAACTGGAGATGTAATTCGGTACTGAGAGATCCGCGTTGATTGAAAATTTCGCGCAATATGATGCACTCCAGAAAATAAGAGAATTTTCTGAAACTCGTAAATGTCAATATTCGCTAATTTCTTGAAATGTTCTGAATTTCTACTAATTATCTATCCTGTGCAAAATTATTTACAAGTTATACCTTAATATCTAATCAAACCAAAGAAATCAAAAATACCTATACTTAGGAAGTACATACTTTTTGTCGAGATTTTTAATTTACTTTCCTTCAAGTTCAGAATAGTGGTCCTGTACAAACGTCTCATAACTTATTAATGTGTGACAGAGTTTTACTATAGTTCTTATTCAGTCAGTACTCTTGGTTAGTCAAACGTAGATACAAAATTAAGACAAGTTGTGATTGCATATGCATACACGATTTTCAAGGTCATGGAAAATTAAATCCAATTAAAGAATTCGTCACTTCGTCGTTGTTCACTTACACTAACATGTATGTTTACCCCTCGAACCGGACTTATCCAGACGAGAACTTATTAGAGTTAGAGTTAGATTTGAAATAAATGTTAACAACCAAATGCAAATTGTATAAACAATAAAATATCCAACAATGTTAGGGTAAGAACAATATTTTAGGGAAGACTTCTTTGCTACGTAGAACAGAAATTCTAATTACAGTACACTGAATAACAAAAGGGCAGGATTTGACTTAATTTAGTACATCTACGTAATTATTTTCTGATTTCGATTGATATTTGGCTTCTGCTGGAATGTCGCTATTGACAGATGTTCACAGTTCGTCGTGCTTGGGGCCAGAGAACTCATCATGAGTAATGAACCCATTCTTGTCCTGATCTTCATGCTGGAAAATTTCTTCAACCAATTTGTCATGTTCCTGAAGGGCTTTCTGCACTTCCTCATTTAACTTATTCTCATCTGTGTCTACATTCGCCATTTGTTTCTTCAAATACTCGCTCACCTATTTTTAGAAAAATGACAGAAGGGACACCATCAGTTGAGTGAAGCATTAGAGAAATCTTCATCATCATTAACGACTCGAGCATTCTTTCAACTAAATAACTCGTCTTTCATCACTCCTCTCCGTAATCTATGC
Organism: Ceratophysella denticulata; assembly: GCA_034694925.1. Classification (NCBI taxonomy): domain Eukaryota; kingdom Metazoa; phylum Arthropoda; class Collembola; order Poduromorpha; family Hypogastruridae; genus Ceratophysella; species Ceratophysella denticulata. Next base: position 12,081 of record JAQFYT010001929.1, on the reverse strand, counting down.
TGGTATTAACAACAAAACAGGAAAGAGGTGGACAGGGAGGAAACGAATTATCGAAGACGGATGTGAATTTTAACCTTTTTTGGAAATAGCCTTGTACTCTACATCTTTCACACCATTCGAACTTGAAACTATTCAAATTATACTCAAAGCTGGAATTATGTGGGAAATAGGGAATGTGATTATAGGACACGTATAGGTATAAACAATTTACAGCGTACACACAGTTTCTATCGCTAAAAGTAACTTGCATTGACAGTGAGCGTTCAGTCCAAAAGAAACATCGGAAAGAGAAATGCAAAATGTTTGGTAAAAGCAAATTGACCGAATGGCTTAAAATTTAAATTGACGGTAGTTAATTGGTATTTAATTACTTCTTTCAAACTGGAAGTTAGTAGATATAAAAATGTTATTTGAAGTTGTGAAAGGTGAAATTGATCATGATCAGACAAATATTCAAAATACAAGTACAACTACGGAAATTCAATAAAATAACTTACTTCATCCCTGGATAATTGTGAATCGTCATTGGAATCAATTTCCTTGAAGACATTGACGACTGGTGGAGCTTGATCAATTTTGAGCAATTCAGTTTCGAAGTAAAGCGTTGCACCTGCGAAAAAAGGCAGCGTAGTTTTAGTTTTCATCTGCTACCAGCTACCAGACTAACAGGGCAATTTTGGCCTCTTATCAATATGTCACGAAAGCAGCTAATCAATAATCAATCAGAATTGGACCAAAGACTACACCACGATACCCACCTGGGGGAATCACTTCACCAGCTCCGTGTTCACCATATCCTAAATGTGGTGGAACAATAAGGCGCCGCTTCTCTCCGACACACATGTCCAAAAGACCTTCGTCCCATCCTTTCACCACTTGTCCCACACCAATTTGGAACGTAAAGGGCTGATTTCGGTCAAAACTGCAAATATTCAAAATAAAATATATTATCGTTATGCATATACGTTTTGCGGTTTAGGTTCCAAATAGTCAATCGAAGTTCAATTCAAAGTCAGGTTAGATTTTCTGTAGACTCCATCTAGACAAGACCAAGCTCAAATTCCTTCGGAATTCGGAACCGAACCGAAAAAAAGTTTTTCGTCTCTAAAAATGACAAATGCCACCCTACAACGGCGGTTAATTTTACCGGACACCGGACTATGCGATAACCAAAAATCCAGCCCCAGGATTCGTAAAGCTACATTGTTAAAGTACGCTCAATTTGATCCTTATTCAATGTACAATTTATAACTTAATGCATAATATAATATATGTACTTAATAATATATTATTGCAAGTTTATTATAATTTGACCTGAAATAAACAACATAAATAGGTAATATCCCACATGCCGCATGGCAAAAAACATTTACCTAGAGTCAAATTGCTTTCCGTCCTCGAATGTTCCCTTGTAGTGCATACTGAGCAAAGCACCCTTTTGAGACTTGACCTCGCACTCATCGGGAAGGTGCAGGACCTCGATCTGCAGCTCAGCCTGTGGTTCATCAGCTCCTACGTTAAAGGCCACGAGAACGACCAACAGGGCACAACTGAGGAAGACCTGTAAAGTTACAAATTATACTAATCATATGTACTTCCAACGTCAATTAATTTTTAAAGAACTGTAAGAATATAACATAACTACTAAAGACAATAGATCTAATATCTAAGACCGAAATTGCTTACCTGAACACCCATTCTGACTGAATAACACAGGGGATTAGAAAACACCTGTTAATTTCACGAAGCAAACAGAATGAAGAATATTACAAATCGATAAATGGACCGATAATTACTTCACAGTAATCAATGACTTAGCTGATATTATTTGAAATTAGACTTACGCCTGAACCCAAAGAAAACTAAAATTAAATTCCGAAGACGAATGACTGCAACGTGTCCTTGTCAAACCGTGTATTTAGTGGTATGTACCGTAAGACTACAAGAAGGTACAACCGTATGGTAAAAAGTCACTTGAAGAAGCACAACCAGGATAAGTGCTTCGTTGGAAGTTTGGAAGCCGAAATACTTGATAGTGGAACGGGTTTTAGGTATACCAAACCCAATGCATCTTTGCTTGTTGAATCTCTGGGCTAGGTTATTGACATGTGAGGACAGAGGGCAAAATTTCATTGGATGGCTCGTCGGAAGGGGCATGGCCAAGGAATTTACAACCTACTACTGTATTACGAGATGCGAATGAGATCACCAGCTTTAGACCAGAAGGATTTATTGGCATGATCCCCAAAGGATGCCAATTTAAGTTGCATAATTTAAACAATTTTTAGCCTAAACTTTTTAACAAACTTTTATCCTAAGTAGACAACGTTTTCATCTCTATCCTGGATTTTTAAACCTAACCTAACCCAATTACACTTAATCTAGCCTACCCTTACCTTTCTTCACATGAATCACCAAACAAATTTCGATAAAATCAATGATTACCGATTTTCTAGGTAAAAAATTGTTACAACTTTTAGGCTAAAAGTTGCTTTAATTAGGCCAGGACCAGGAAAGTATTGATTCATCCCCAATGTCAATCCGCGTGTCTGTCCCAATTATTTATTTCCTTATTTATTTCTTATTTTTTCATGGGTTTGTATCCGGGCCATTTACTTAGACAGATTGCAGCAAAATCATTGGGCAGTGATAATGAAACGCATACCTATTTTTTTCAAAATCTGCAAGCATTATAGAAATGCCAAATCAAAATTTTATATTCTTACCAGTTCTTTTTGAACGCAAACTCGCCGCCCAATGAAATAACTTATGATGTGCATATTTTTATTTAAATCGCCAAAAAGGTCAAAGCTCATTTGGAAGTAAAACTCGACGATTCAATTATTTCGAAGCACAACTTGTTTTGTACAGATGCAAATATCGTCGCGCGCAACTTCCAGTTCGCGTATCCATCAGTATTATCAAAATTCATTTGCAGTCAAATCCAAAAATTGTATCATAATGCAGCAACTTACCATACTACACTTCATATTTTTTTCTGATCCTTAAGTCAAAGTCCCAACCCAAGCTGCTGTTAAGCAGGTTTTACGCCACAAATGCCAGATTTTTCGATTGTACGTCCAGAGATGGGGACAGTTGGATTGTTTGTAGGATGTTACTGGAATTAGAATTTGGAATGGACGCTATTACATTATGTATCTAAACCTGAACTAACCATCTCAAACTGACAAATTATATATTTGACTAATAATAAGAATAGAAACTATTAAAATAATCTTATGAAAAATTCACGTACGAACTATTTACAATTATGAATTAAGTACGAGTAGCATCGATCTTAATTAGGACAAAAATTATCTCAATCTGAAAATATTGGAAAATATTATATCACGCAGAAATTATATAATTATAGCTCCAAATCACAATGTCATTCTGATCTGGAATAAATGAAAACAATAAATCGTAAAATGACTAGATTTTGAAATAATTTAATAAAATTAATTCTGAAAATTAGTGATCATTAGATTCACTTATGGATTCATATGATGATTTTATCCTTTGAATTTTGAATACAGAAATTACGAAACTATTATCGTAGCTAATTTATTTTCTATTTGTTACATACCTAATTCCATTTCCGATCCTGAATCTCCTGAACCTATTCAAAAGTAGATTCAAATATACTTTTGATTTCTGATTAGATTACCTTAGATGACTCGTCTTCCTTGTTGATTTGATCGATAACATGTGTCCTACGTATTAGGCAGATATGCAAAATGCCAATTTTTCTCCAAATGGAAATGTCAGCATTTTCTTGGGTTTCCGGTTCCGCTCTGGAAATTCTTACATATATAGCTAGCGAGCAGAAGAGCACGATTGACGTCTTATCTTGTATCGTTTGGGTAAAAACTTGGTAAAAGCAAAAGGTTGTCTTGCTTCCTCCATCTACACATTCTACAGTCACTCACACATGCTCTTTTCTGCGAATCGGAATTGAAATTCCTTCCTTCAACCCTTCATTCCGCCTGCTGCCCTGCCTTTCTTCTTGGTCCAGTTTTTAAGGCTTGTCCATTGCAGTTAGCTGAGCGTGGCTCAGCTCTGCTCGTGGGCCTGCTCCACGAACCCGTGGCTCAGCTCTGCTCGTGGGCCTGCTCCATAATTGCAGTAGTAGTGTCCAGCTAAAAAGTATCCTTTTAGCCCAGTAACATTCCAAACAAGAAAGCATCATCGGATCAAGATAAATAAGTCACAAGTTGTAAGTTGTAAGTGGAAAGATTTTTTCCAGAACGGACAGCCTTGATCAACGACTAGTTTAGTTCATAGACGATTCAACGCTTGTTTACTTTAACTGTTGATTGACCTCTTGCTTGTCTTGTCACACTACTACTGGCTGGACATTTTTGACATTCACGATTTGTCAATTAGCTGATTCGTTGGACGTTGTTGATCTTGATTGAAATTGAAGGTACTTATCTATGCACTGCATATTATTGATTTAGTTGTACGACCCGATTATATTATATTCTACTGTATGCAAATAGCTTCTGAGACTTCAAGTCAAATTAAGACTAAGCTTAAGAGGAATCTAAAAGGAGCTCAGTTCCAAGTTCCAACCCTTGATGGCCAGGTTTACGTAGTCTTAATTATTTAATTACGGATGAACGGCAATGTATTAAATTTAGTATTAATTGAATAGTTCAATTTGTAGAGATCAGGTCACGTAGTAGGTCCGATTAAGTACTTTTTATTTCAGCTTATTTGGTTGAGTCGTCTTCGATTGAATGGTGGTACCCAATGGTACCAAAGTGAAGTAGCCATGCTGATAGCATTGGACCTAATGTTTCGTGGTGGTAATTATTTTACTGTAATTCAACCATTTAGGTTAGCTAATGAAAATAGAATCATTTTTTGAAAAATATATTTAGCTTCATTAAGCAAGTCGTCCTGTTTCGATTCGTTGATTGGGGGCAAAGTTAATGGTACCGAGCTGGAAGCTGGAGCCTTATTTTCTTGGGTTAAATCCCGTTTTACCTTACCCAAGAAACGCATAATTGTAAGGCTAAGGTGCAAATCTAGTTTACATTATTGATCGGACTCTAGATATTTTACACGGGAAGCGAAGGACTTGTAGAAAATGAAAAAGTTCAAATGGTTTTGTTTTTGACATTACCTCTTTTCTTTGGCCAGCCAATTTAGGCAGTACATTACATTAATAGTTGTTCTAGTACTCTAGTCGAGCTAAATTGTGCTTCTGACTTGTTCTGCGTCGCATCGCATCGCTCGAGTCCTACCCATACCTACCAACAACCAAGAACTAACTCGGCTGCGCCAATACTTACGGGCTAATTAGACTTCCAAATAAGAATTATGAATTATGAATTCCGGATATTAGCTAATCTTCCTCTCTCCATTCTGCTCATCACATTGAGCATTGGGTCCTAGCCTAGTCCTTTCAGCGAGCCTCGATTATTTGTTAGCTGTAACTTAGAGCATTAAGTCTACCAGTGTACCGCTTGTAGCCGGCCTGGCCTGGACCCATAGACATGGATCTGGTTTGAGCTGTATAAATAATTGAGAGGGTGGATTCATTGTGCATTGTGCCGATTTGGACACAATACAATAATTAGTGTAAGTACCTATGTTGCTTAACGGTGAGTACGAATAGCAAATATATTTTATTGGGTAAGTTTCAGTGGGTTACCAGAATACGACAAATCAAACCGAAAAGACTGAGAGATCTTTATTTTAAGCCGTTTGAGGATAAGGTATCTAAGATGTACAGTAAGGGTATATTCAATGTTTTGATAATCCAGTCTAGTAAGGAAAGTTCTAATACAATGCGCAGCCCCGGGATCGTTTAGATAGGTTTAGGTTAAATTAATGCAACCGATCACCGGAGGACAAGACAAATTTTAATCCATGATATTTTTATTGATTCGGTAACGCTCGGTTAGGGTGATTTAACTTGACACGCAAGGATCACTTCGTATATTTATTATAGCATATCCGAAGATCAATACTATTATCAACTTATGCATGGATTGCCTAAAAATCGATCTATTTTACCCCAATTCGAATGTGGTTTTCCTCCCCCACTTCCGCAAAGTATCTACGCTTACGCTTTGTTTTGGGCTCATAGTACAGGTTCTCCTGATCCTGAATAAAACGTTTTCAGTCGGTAAAAATATCCATTTCGATTTTTAATACTTTCAGATATTCCAGCACGATTACCTTTCTCACGTCACGTCGCTTACACTTTCAACGACCCAATCTGAACCTGAACTGGAAACTGGAATACAGAATACTCTGCACATATTCCCATTCCCCGTGATATTTGAAGATCACTGAAGAGCCGAATTTCAGCTTGGAGTACCATTTTTTGCAACCATGTAAGCATTCTACATTTTCATTACAGTTACTTGATGCTCGCGCTATGATAATCATTCATGATCATGAGTAGAAAATTCCGATTGAAAAGAAAGACACCTACTTATTCCGAAGAGAAGTTTGGTCAAATTGTTAGCGAAATCACTAGTAAAGGCACCCTAATTCCATCTTATACAGTAAATTTGCCTGAATTTAATTTAATAGTTTGATTAATACAGTATAATTGATGGGCATAATTTAAGTAGTGTCTAATATTTACAATCCACAAAGCAGCCAAACGGTCGCTCGCAGTTTTATACAGAGTTAGACGCTAGGCTAGACCGTTTGTTTACACAAAGATATCAGCGGTCAGTATTGGAGCGTGGTTTTAGCGTAAGTTCTGATAAGAGTTGTATTGTGTCCTAATTTATTGGTCACTAGTCAGTCACTACTGGTGTCGCTTTGTATTCCTTCTCGTCTGAATTTTTACAAGCACTGTATAATCCATATGAATGAAAATCCGCCGATAAGAATGCCCGAATTCAAGTGTGTCCTTTACTTGATTTTAGATGCATGCCAAATTCCAAGTACTTCTAACTTCTACGCATTAGGAGTTCGAGCGTGTAGTGTACTGATTGGGAAGCATTTAGATGTGATAGTACACTGTACTTAGAATTTGAATCACATTACTCTGTTCCGTAAATTCAATTTCAGTGCCCATGTGATTTCGGATTGTGAATTTGATAATTCAGTGTGAGTTTTACATCCTTCGTAATTATTCTCTCAGAAGTATAAAACTAAAACAGGTAACTTTCTCGACAATTACCATTTCAGAAATTTCGGATTTTAGGACAGCACAATATTTGATTATAATTGAGGCACGCCGAGCAGAAATTACGGATCGGCCGTAAGGCATAAGACATTAATTAGTCATCCGCATAATTGGTATAAAGGAATTTATTCAAGCTCAATCGGTGTGAGTCAACAATAGTAAGCGTTCTGATCTTGAGTAAGTACGCTTAACTAATTTTCATTGCTTTACTACGTCGTTCTTGAATTTTGACTATTATCTACGATTCGCAGATAACTCGTTTACAAAGGAATATCGTAGACTACGTTATTCTGTACGTCTATCCAAGAAAGGTAGTTAGACTTTGAAAAGGGTTTTCAGGATCTGAAGATTTCAGTGATTGGTTAAGTGAAAGTTTTAAAGGGGGAAAGCTTTGGGCTGAACGAAGTGTTTGAATATAATTTTTTAAAACAATGCCTTGTGCATTAAATCTAGATACATTTACAGTCAAATTATCTGCTCTGCTGCTCTACTTTTATCCATTCCTTTCATCTGTGTACACTGTGCACACGATCTTTGCTTTAGAAAACGTTCTCTTTGTTTGAAAATGACTTAAAAAATAACAGTCACCTTTGAATATAATGCACTGTTATTGTTGCTTATTGACGTGCATCGAATATTTTTTATAGAAACAGAGAGAGAGAGTGATTGGATATTGTACTGTCTCTGTACTCTATTCTATTCTAAATTATAAATGGTATGGTAATAAATTCCGAATTTGAATTGTACCCCAAGGTTTCACTTCATGCAACTGAATTAATAATGATGTGATGTGAGACATAAAAGCCCGATTCAAGCATATAGAGACGACGTCGTAGAGTTTTACTCCTAGTAGGAGAATCAAGTTAGGACATTACAAACCTTCAGGTAGTAGTCCTGGAACTATAGAAGAGGAATAAATCAATTTTAGTATCAAGAAAATAAAAAGCCCCCTGTGTTTAGCCTTTGGTCCGTATTGTGAATATAGAATATATGTGATCCCCGTTGTTGACTCTGAGACTCGCATCTATAAGATTCGGCCAAACTCTTTACCCTCCACTCAGCTCAGCTATATGTATGTGAACCAACAGCCGCATGTGCTAATTTTTTTATTTGCAAAAAGCTACTCTGCGAAAAAAATTCCTCTTAGCCTTACCTGCTTGGCAAGGTTATCCTTAGGCAGCTAATCCTCCTATCTCACCTGTGCCGTGTATTCATTAGGCCTTTATTTTGTACGATCTGCTGCTTCTGTTCAGAAGTACGAACTGCTTACTACCTCGTGTCACATAATAGACAAGCTAACTACAGGCTATTCACAGTTTAGGCACTAATAGGTTACCCGTGTTTTTTATATTCTTCATAAAACATTGTCGTACTTGGACCATACACAGACGAACTAAGGCGTTAAGGGCTACGGTACGGTTACGGGATAAATGGCCTATGGCATGTGACTGCTGACTCCCCAGAATAATAGAATCGGGGGACTCACACTTTATTGCTAACTGCAACAGAAATCCAAGTGTTTGAACTACTGTTGACTGACGTACATTGCAGTTCCGTTTTCTGTTCCACTTCTCAAGTCAGTATCAGGAAATATTCGAATAAGTTTTTCACGTATTCTATTTTCTATTCTACCTGCTCAGAGACTTGACTTACTTGTGACAGTTCAGTTGAGGTGAGGGTGAGGTGTGGTTAATTATATTGTTCGTTACGTTTCGTGCATTGCATTAGGCTTTTAGGAACCGTATGTTTTTCAAAAAAATTTGAAACAATTTAATTTACATTATACATAGTTGTATAAGCTTTAGTGGAATTAGCTACATATGAACTAGTTTTAAAATTTTAATATGTGCTGGCAAGCGCGTCTTTCTGGGTTCTCTCCAGCCCTTTCTAAACAAAAGTTATTGAAAAACTTTCTTCGTATCGCAAAGGAGCCCAGCCCAGCATTTCAACCGTTAAAATACTGACCACAAAGCTCTGGTTTTGTAGATACAGGTGAATCATTTTGTGTCGTACAGTTGCCGGCGTGCCCCATTATCAAGTACCTAGAAGTTTGTCCATAATGAGTTCCTAGCGCGGATAAAGCCTATTTGTTTTTCCAACCATAACCGACGCCATGCAACCGAGATAAGAATATTATTTCGTATTTACCATCCTATTAATGAGGTTGTACCACATAAGGCCAGCCAGCTGAACATAATTATGCATTTTTCCTGAGCCCGCATTCGCATGTTGGATATATGTAGCATAAATAGACATACAGACAGAATATTAACTATCCATAATACATAAGGGTTGGAGGACCACTCACTTGGTGAATATCGCATGACAAAAGAAAAGAGAATAACTTGTGGTACGTTCGAGTTCGAGTTCGAACTTCGAACTGCTGCGGTACTATTGTACAGTTGTTAAAGTACACAATCGTTCTTGCCGGCTCTAACATATTTCACCGTAACTTTCCAGTTTTTCTCCGTTTTCATAACAATTACAATACAATTGGAGCGTTTATTCGGAGCTTCTGTCAGTGCGGCTTGTCCGATTTCATTAAAAACCAGAAAAAACTTGAATAACTAGTGACTTAGGCTTGTACTCCGCTTTATCCACGTGCTTAATAATTTGACGACGTCATTATAATTTTATTTTTCAACGTTTAATTGACCGACACTCGTGCAGATTCCGGTAGTTATTAGCTGGGATCAAGATGAGATCCGTGTTTAGTGGTTCCTACTCCGCTCTCAACAATCCGGGTGGACGGGAGGGCAGTGAGTTCGACGGGGAGAATGGCGTTTACAGAAGCACGACGCGACCTTCTTTTGACAGCGGAGACCTCCGTGTCCTTCGCCAACAGCAACAGCAGCGGTCCGAGAAATCCAGTGTGATTAGTTCTATGAAAAAGTTTTTTGGTGGTACTAGTAACGGTTCTCGTCTCACCGCGTCCCAGAGTGTCTTTGTTTTACCCAATATTCATGAACACTCCACGGCATTTGTCCCACAAGTGCATGTGGCAGGTCGGACCGGAGTCAATTACAACCGCTTTAATTCCAGGTACTTCAATTTAAACTCAATGCCCCTGAAAATTCACTCTGCACTTCCAGTAGAAATATTGAATTCGTATTCATACCTGTAAATTCTATTATTGTTTACGAACTGTAATATTTACTCGCTATGCTATGCTCCCAAAAACGCTTAATTTTAATCTTACTGAAGTTTTACTACCTAAATGCTTAAGCTAACGGAATATTTATATTGGATTGGTAATGCTCTAAGTTCTAAGCTTCGACTAGTTTTTCGGTGTGTTCTTATTGCATTCTTCTTTGCACAGTAGAATATATTGATATTGCGACATTTGCGACTTATATCAAATTGAGATTTTCGAATTTTAAAAATTTGAAAGGTTGAGTTTGTGTTGCGTTGTTAATGTTGAATGTAAGACGTTTGATGCTACCCGTATTGAGTAGTTTTTAATTCAACGTAATCAGCTAAGGCTAAGGCTAAAAGACTAGAAGCCTATCAACACAGATACGTAAATGTATACTAGATACCTTCGTGTCGGCTTCATAATACTTGAATATGTACTATGTACTGTACATGCGACGCTGATTGGGAGAAACTCACAAATATTTCATTTTTATTGCGAAACGGGTGGTATTATTATTGGTATATTGGGGAAAACTAGGGAAAGTGGTTCAATTTCAGTTTGCTTTCTCTAGCTGTCTGTACACTAGCCCTAGCCCTATTGATTTGTTTTAATGATAGATTTATAAACTGTCCTGTGTATCTCTGAGGTGTATATGCTACGGTAAGAGGTTAGAGCACTAGAGCCAGTATAAATACATTTTCTAACCGATTTCCCTAGTTTAGTTCTCGACTCATGTAGGGCAGCGTATCCAGCACGAAAGATATCCGTATTTTAGGATAGAGGAGCAGACACAGGGTCGAATACGCTCATTTTCACCCTAATTGGGCTTGGCATTCTTACCTATATTCGAATTTAATTATTGCAGAGTGGAATACCGTGCAATTTTGGGTTGGGAAGTATATAGTATTACTCGGTGAAATTAGTTCAATTTTGTTCATTCGGTGTTGGTACTGAGTAGCAAAAGGTTGTATCTTCATGGTTGCGTATTGCTAAAAATTATTGTATCCCACAACACATTATTTATCTAATGCTGGTTATTGGTTAGTTATTGGTTAGTTATTGGTTGTATTGGAATTGGAACAATTGGTTTACAGGGCAGTATACGTAGCAGTTGAATTAACCTTCCATATTGGTTGTTGGGTTGGTCCTAAGTACAATCCGTGATAGTATTATGTTATTAATACCTAATTGAAAATTAATGACTTGACCAGAATTATAACTTATCTGCAATACTGGTTTTCGTGAACTGTGAAATATCATGAGTTATTACAGAAAAATGTACAAAATTCATTCCAATTCCAGGGAAAGAAAGAGGATGCCTACGTCAGTTTCAATGGAGGAAGCAGCACTTCTCGGGTAAGCCTTGATTTTTACTAATTTTCTGTGCATTGAATTGAAATGTATAAATTGGGATAGAATAGTACTCGTACATACATTTTCCTGAGATGCGATATGCGATTATGACGTTGTACAATATTTGACTTTTCAAGTCGATATTCTTAATTCTAATTAAGTATAATAAGCGTAGCGCATCGAGCTACAGTTACAACTTACAACCACAGATGTAGATATATTAGGTAGGTACATACTCATACCCATACGCAAGTTGCATGGCGAACTTATCGATCCGTTCGTGCTGTTTTACTTCTTCCAGTGCAGTAGTTGTAGTCCAATTCAGGGTAGGACCATACCAGCCAACCCTTTCGTTTCCAAGCCAGGATAGCTCAGTCGGTAGAGCAGTCTCTCGCTGTGAGAGGACTCCCAGGGTCGTACCCTGAAGGCTTGG
>JAQFYT010001928.1:0-14444 GCA_034694925.1 Ceratophysella denticulata | reverse complement strand
TATGGTGACTCGAATCCTCAAAGCTATATGCAATATTGCTGTCCAATTCAACGCTGTTCGATAGGTCATAAATATTAGAGCTTCGTTCCATGTAGTTCCACCATTGTAATCTGAATATTCAATTAGCTAGGTTGGAATATAAATTGTTTAAGTTAATTAAATATAGTAAGCGTTAGACCCGATTACCAATCCAATACTTTAGACGATGGAGCTCCAGCTTCTACGCGACAAATTATTTCATGGACCATTTTGTTCATTCGAGTTCCAGTTTCTAAGTCGTAGTCCTAGGTAGGTCATGTGTGCCAAGTTCATGACAAATATATATGTATAATGTATATCTTCATGAATTACGTAAGTCGTAAGTCGTGTATAATAATACGGTGCCTGGTCCATTGGCCTTGTTCTGCACCAGATGCTATACTTATCACATCAAACCTTTTTAGATTTAAATTTTGGATGGAATTCAAAAAAGCAAACTCGTCAAGGTAATGCAGATGCTCATGACATAAAACGTGATGATTCGTGATATACCGGAGGAAGTCTTGAGAGTTGGATTCTTTTTCCTACCTCTGTGCATATCTCGCTAGCGAATCAGGTAGCATTACATATAACGTACTGAACAAGGATAATAGGGTATATTGTACTGAATATGTTCAGCGTGCCATGTAGCTCCCACGCAAATTGGTGAATAAATTGGATTCGTTTCTATATTATGTGTTCACAAGGGTATGCGTTCTCAAACTTCTTGCATAATGTTTGGGTGTTTGAAAGAAGAGCTTTCCCCTCCAAGCCATGCCCTACACCTTACACTTTGTTAGTTTAGTGGAGTGTAATTGTATTCTGTACTTTTGACTCTGAACGCGTAAAACTTTTGGAATCTGCTCAGGAGAAAAAAGGAAAAATAAAGTATTCCTGACAATAGGATCTCGAATTCTACATAGACAGAAGAGAACCAAAACACATTATTGGAAGGAATTTAAATGTATATTATGTTCTGTTCCCCGGGATCCAATGGGGAAAAGCCGAAGAAGGGAGATAAACGATGGGCATTTTCAGAAGAAAACTTGACTTTTAAAATAATACTTAAAGTTCCAGCAAGTCGTGAAAAACGAAATATACGGATAAACACAACAACTGATTTTTTTTACCAAAAAAAGTAAAACGAGCTATTTTCCTGCGTTTTTACATGCGACGTTGAACCCCCGCACTCGTTTCTGGTATTGGATTTTTACGTTACTTTCCCCTCTCGTTCTGTATTATTTACATACCTTCTCAGTGATTTAGGGTGAAACCGGAAAAACGATCATCCGCTACTGGTTCCCTTGTGTGTTTCTCTATTGCTTATTTTGCGTCTGGAACAATAGAGATGTACATACAGTATACAGTATAGGGTTTTGGATTGGAAATCATAGTAATGTCGAACTTGTATGCAGAGGAGGGGCAGAGCTTGGAAATTAGTCACGGTTCCTCAATCCATCAAAGAAGACTGGAAGGGCTTAGAAGCGGATGACATTACTCTCTGCCCTGCTCAACAATAGAATTTCGGAATACAAATGAATTGACCGGGTTTTTTACGACCGAGACGCGGTAAGCAGACGAACCAACCTTGGACAACATTATTATCACTTCCCTGTCATCGGCTGGGCTCGAGAAGGGAGATGTGTTTATTTCCCCTTGGCCAAAATATTATTTATTTTATCTCTACCCACCCCAATATCCCTCCTGCTGTTTCCTCGGTTCGATCGGAAAGCTCCAGAAAACGAAAATTTTGAGGCACAGATGGATCTATGACTTTTTATGTGCTTCATGTTTGGATTCATTACAAGCAATTATGGTAATACGTTACTTTTCTTGGTCGGGACAGCATGTAGCATGGCGAAAGCAGTGCATTTATGTAAAAAATCACCTCATAAACGAAAATACAAAGGCACAAAAAAAAACAGGCCAGCGGACTACACGTGCTGCCCTTCAATTCCAATACATATAACACTGTTCCGGTGATTCCTTACCACTACCGTTACCCGCACTAAACCCAACGCAACTAAGAGATCCATGAATTTCCTTAATCCTATTTGAGCTAGGTAATTTAATCTTGCTAATATTAATGCGAAATCAGCCAGAACAAATGCAGATCTACAGCCTTCCCTGAACCCTTCTTTGACGTCCCGACCACTAAAAAGCCTGACAAATTAGGCTATTACACCCCTTTATTGCTTTGGTGGGAAGTCAGGTGACTCATTCAACAAGCCGAATTAGCTTCCTTTTCTCGTGATCCTGATGCATGGTTCTGCGTTTACGGGAACGTTTTCGCTTTACATATATTAAGGCACTTAACTACTGAACCGGAACATCACGTTTCATTTCCATGAGAGAAGGAACCACGTAAAATAATCATATCGGAGAAAGAGTGCCGAACCAAGATGAACCTGGCTGGACCAGGTGGCATGCGATGGGATTGAACTCATAAATCCTGTGAATGACATTGCGTATTCCTATTCAATAGAGGCGAGACATTCAGATATGACGCAGGACGTGACTAGTATTGGCTTGACTGACTCTGACTGATCTGACAGCCTTGCTTTGCTTTGGACACTGATTCGATCCATCATCTCCGGTGTCAGGTAAACTAGAAAATGCTTCCGTAACGATCGCCGGAATGACGTCAAAAATTGGCTAGGGACAAATTCTAAAAATGATATATTTGATCTTGGCCGAAGTTAGGGTATTTATATCTGGACATTTCTATAGGTTTATCGATGGCTATCTGGGTTTTATCAATGCGGAACAAGTAAAATCCCAAAGTCACCACGTACGTCTCCCTCATTGTCATTAACGGGCGGGCGGGAGTAAAACCAGTAAATAAGTTGGAATTGGAATACCAGGAATTGAATTTTAAACGGTTAGCTTCTCTGTTCGGCATGACTTTACATTTTTATTCATTTCCTTATTTTTGTGAAATCGATTTAGTTCAGGCTCAGTGATTTAACAATGACATTTGATATGTGTTCTGTTCTATGTATTTTGTCTGTATCGGGTATCGAATAATGTGAAACAGTGTTCTCGTCACTTTGAAGAACTCATACATTTAGGTCAACCGAATATATCTACTTATAGATTGAATACGCGTGTTAATTTATTAGGCTTTTAATTCTTATTTTCTATTTAGATTTATGACTTCCTTCATATATTGATCGGCAAGTGCAACCCTCTCTGCTTCTCTCTAAATGCTTCACCCTCACCCCCATCTCAACCGGAGAAAGTACGCCAGTTTTCTTCACTATAATATATTAGGCTACGCTCTTGGTGCTGGCAAATAAATAGCGTTTAATTATGGCCGCATCCAGTGTTTTATTCTTCATTCTGAAGACATTCTGAAGACGTATTTTAACAGTCAACAGTTCACAGAACCTGGCATGTTGAAATTTAATGAAATTCAAAATGTATGCATATAAATAAATACACATTCGAATAGGCGTATAGAGTGAAATGGTCGTAAACTTTCAACTCGAACAAGGGAGCTTTGTACTTAATAATTCGGAAGTTTACGACACAGAGTTTTGTAAAGCGGAGAGCAAGAAATCACCCGAACGTGCTTTCTACAATTTCTTCTGATTTCTGAGAGACTGAAAAGTGAAAGATAGTGATAAAACTATACGCATTTCATTTCACATGAACCTGAACCTGACTGAAACCAAATATCTATCCAAGTATTAAACGCATATAAAAGTAATCCCGGTTAACGTTCGGCTTGCTAACAGGAGACACCGGTCTTTATGACTCATTTTATTTTTCTAGCACGAACATCTAAACAACAGACGTGCAGGAGACAGGGTCATAATGTTCCTAGCGGTCTTCCGTTCTTCCGTCTGATCACTGCACGGTTCTGGAAATATCTAGTTTCAACATTACGACTTTTGCGAGACATTTCTTTTTCGGGTTCAAAAATAACTGCTTGGGAAGGGCGAGAATAATTTCTAAGGTTTCTTGTTTACATGTACGAGTACATAATTATGTCGGATAAATTTATTTTTTCATGCCGATCGGCACAAGAATAACTTGTATACCTACCTACATGTCAAGTATTCATGATTTATATGGCCTTTATCTTTTTTTGATCACTCCGCGCTATTGAGATAATTAGTCGTTGTGGGACGTTGATTTGATTTTTTGAGTTTAGGGTTGAAGCCGACTTCATTTCGGCTTTTGTGAATGACTTCAGAGAGTAATTAAGATTAATCACTCTGTCTCCGTTCATTAACTCTGTGTTGAGGGCAAATTTGGAGTGAATACTCATGTTGCTGTTGAAGCGGAGGGTTGCTCTTACTCTTATAACTCCATTTTAATCCATATTTTGTATTTCCTCGTTCACGGTTAAAAATAGGTTGGCGGTTGGCTACAAGAGTAGATTAGTATTAATTACTCTAGTAAAACCTAAATATATCTAGTTAGTTAATGTAAATTTATTGTACTTATGTAATAACAGTTGTTAAGTACTCACAATATTGTTAGGTATAAAAAACATTGCATTTATTTTATTGGGAATGCGAACGTTGTGACTTGTGACCAACGGAATATTAGCTTATTCCGTAGCCAGTCACACGTCACGCTGCCAAATGCCAGTTTACCTTACCTACTATCTGAACACCAATCAAGTGCACTGTTCTCAGTAAGAAAATATGCTAATACAGATACAAATATCATCATGGAGTCGAGCACAAAGTTCAAGGCCTGTTGGTTTCATGAACTGACCACGTTTCTAGGCTCTAGGTTTTGCAATTGATAAATGATACTGTCCATCCGGCAAATTTTCACCTGCTGGTATCATGACTTCAGGATATGGTGTTCAGGTTCAGGTTCACGTCCGTCCACAATCCACAATCAAAACCAGTTCTGAATGCTAATGAAGTGTTTTCGCATAGTAGTATGTTCAAATTCAAATAGGAATGACGTGTGGGTTTGAAGCGCACAGCATTTGTTATTAATAGACTACGACTACAGATATATCAAATCCAACTGTCAATCTCTATCTCTGATTGTTCGTGGAGCTTATGATTGACGCAGTTGCAGGTTGCGGAGTGAAGCTAGCTATCTGTGAGTTGGATTGAAGATCTGTAATGCTGCAACTCTGTAACAGCTAGATTATAATTAATGAGAGAAATATTCACCAGATATGGTACATACTAGATTAAACATACATGTAGGATAGCTGGAATTGGAATGGGACCTAATCAAAATGTAAATTACGATTTTCGTGACCAGTTTTGATTTTGATGTGTAGGTTGTGTTGACTTATTCCTTATTCCTGCTAGTCAGAAAGAGTCTTATTCCTGTAATAGACTTTACTGGAATGACAGTGACACTTTAATGTTATTGCTATTAGACATTTTGTAATGTATCTTCGCCATCTTTAAGCTTGGAATACCAAGGCCAACTTGTTTCGGTCAAGATTCTTGTTATTTACCCATTTCCACTTGATCGTTTATCTTGTACATGGAATGCATGGATGGGTGAGTGAGTAAGCAAGAGTCTCTTGTGGGTTGAAGATTGGTCATTGCCAGAAATAGCAGGAGGTCTTATCTTAACTAATGAGTATTTGCAAAATCAAGATTACTTGTGCAAGTTCTCTGTGTATAGACGTCGACTTTCTGCATTTAGACGAACAACTTCTCTTATCTAATGCAAATGTTAAATCAGGGTTTCTGTAAGGTTAGGCAGGAAGTTGACTACACATGGGTTGCTGTAAATCACATTAGGTACCTAGGTAGGTAATTCCTAAAACTGCTTAAGATCACCGCAGGGTATTAATTTTTGGTTTTGGCATCCGTTGCAGAAACCTGCAATTGCATCTTACCTGATCTTGAACCAAAGTGATTTTGCGCTGATATTCGAATATGTATTTACTTCTAATGCCAAATGTGAAACCGGCTAATAGAGATAGACAAGTAAGTGGAACGAAAAACCTGACAAAAACCTTTGTGAAAGTGAAGCACCATGTGCATTGGATTATGATATCAAGGGGCTGTTGGAGCAGAAATATTTTTGTTGAAGTTGTGGGTATTTTACGCGTGTCTCCTTTCCAGCACCAAGCACGATTATGCGGGTGGGAAGCTGGAGAAAAAAAAATCCGAGTTTTCCGGTCTGAGATATGCAGGGAGATATGGTGGGGGTGGTTGGTTGGTAGTGGAACAACAGGGAATTGGATTTCTTTCCAGGATTTAGGAAAGTGCATTGAGGGAGGAGAAAGTAATAATATATTGTGAAGGACGAACGGACAGTAGCTAGGCTACAGACAGAGATGCATTGTAACAGGGGACCATAAGAACCGGCACCCGGTCTAAGCTAAAGTTGAAAGTGGAAGCACTTCATATAGAAAGTCTCCTTTTCCGGGGGTAGGAAGAACTGGGAAGAGATCCACCGGACCTACTTTAGTGATTCCATACAATTTTGAACAGATGTTCTTTCAGATTTCCATTTTGATAACGAAGACTACTGGTGACTCCAAATCCCTGGCTCCAGTCAACCAAGAAAACAACCCGAAAAACGGGTAAATCCCCGAATGGACAATAATAAAAAGTTGTACAGGGTCTTGTTTTCACACCCCGACGACGGTGAATGGGCAAGTATTCTGAACTTTGGATTGTCCAGAGCTAATGGGGGCTAGGGAAATTGCTGTGATTTCAAAGATATGCTATATGCACTACTGTGGAAACTACAAAGGCAAATCGTGTTCTCAATATATTTTTGCTTGGAATGTAAATCGAAATATGGCTCATGGTTCAGCGTCGTCGATCGCAGTGCGCCTGAAAGTTATTGGACGGAAGATACACTGCGAATTACAATACTAACTACTGGCTGTAGAATAGACGAAACACGCTTTCAATTTCTTTAGCTTGTGCTGCACCTCTAAACTAAAACAATTGTTCGCCTCATTCTCGACTAACGTGGCAAGCCCTTGATTGGAAATAAATTTCTATCTGTGATACCTTGATAATGATCGTCAATCGTCTTAGCATTTCCAACGGACCTGTCATTCAAACAAATGTAAAAAAAAAATACAAGGAATTCTATTCTAAATTCGTAGTCTATTCAACGGAACAGCATTGTATAGTAAGTATGCACAATTAACTGCAACATATGCAAGTCATTGAAATACTCTTGGACAAGTCAAGTAGAAGATAACAATGTATTATTGAAATTTGAAATCGTATAAGATGACACTGGGATGCAGTTGTTATGTTGAGAAGTTTCAAAAGTGTTAATTGGAGAACCCTGAACACGACGAGAGCTATTTTGCTAAAGTTCGTGAAGAGCCCACTCTACAATTTTAATCATGTGACCATGACATGACAAATGACATTAAAATTACCTCCAAAACTTTTAGCATGATTTTACTGCCACATGTTTAACTTTTGTTCACACCGTAAATTGAATTTTATCATGTTTTCTTAAGAAATGTAAAATGTGTGGAGAGGTTCCTGGAACACGAAGAGAACGGAAAGGCGTCAGCTTAGGTTTAGAGAAGTAATTTTAAGTGTAGCCATAAATATGGAAGTAAGAGGGAGGACTCGGCACTTAATGTGCGGAGGTAAATATACGGGCAGAGACTAATTTGTAAGTTCAAACATTTAAAGTAATAATCCTTGTCTCGTGCACGCACTCTCCTGCGTGGAGAACAGTTATATAAATATGATGTAGGGTGCACACAAGGTAGTATTGACAAGTCGTTCGAAAGGAGTTTCCTTCCGAAACTCGTTAGTCAGAATGACTCATCATCATCATTCTTAGGTAAATGTCACAGTGGATTATGCGGAGTTGGAAGTTGGACTATAAGATTAGAATCTCGTTCTCTTGATCATTAAATCCATGCAAGGTTCCCAGAGCCCTTCTCGAAATGATAAGGAAAAAATCTCGAATTCACCGGAACTAATGATGCATGAAATATGAAGCCTAGACAGAAATACGGCTCGCATCCTATCGTTTTGACGTTCCGACTTTTTTTTTACTGTTTCTCAAATCGGAATGAACGGGAATTGTGTTCTATTTTCTCCGGTTTTGAGGTTATGATATGATATGATCCATTTTTGAGATCAGGTTGTTCTTTTATATTCATTCCTTCCGACCCTTCCAGAAAATCAAATCGAGTCAAAATAAAAGTAGAGAAGAGATAAAGGCTCTGTGGACTGAGGAGGGTGGGTTTTTGAGTTAAAGTTAAGCTTTCAATTATTCTCAGGAACCGGGAAATGGGCAGGAAGATAAGATAAGATTTTGGTTCCAGGAGGGTGGGGTCCCCTGGCTTGGCTAAGACTGAATATTTTTTAGGCTAGAGACACACATACAGGCACACCGAGGAATGGGATCAGATGTGATGGGAAGTATGCGGGTGTCTGTATTCTGTATACGCTGGAACCAAGCGCATCGACAAACTATAGCTGAATCTAACCCTGTTCCAAGGAATTGCATTGACAATTGACAACTGTAGTTTTTGCTATCTTCCGCATTTCCAAGTCAATCGACACTGCACCAATATAAGAGCATCGCATGTGCGATGTGCCGCAACCTTACGCTAGTAGTCCTTGTTTCTGCCGAACTGCCGATTGTGAGACAGATAGATTGGAGTATCGGGGATATAAGATCGATTTCAAGAGTATTTATAGATCCTGACTCCTTCGGGAGGGTTGGAGCTTGGAGCTTGCCAATAAATATATGCGGTGTAAGGGAAAAAAGGACAAACAGAGGGAAAGTGTGCGGGCAATAATGACGAGAGCCTACAATATTAGGGCTGGGGACGTGGGGAAACTAATGGAATTTTTATTCCTGAATCCGTCTAATAAATAGACCCGGACAAGGTGCAGGAATGACAAGGCATCATGGACCATGAGCATGGGGAATGTGTTTGATTACACGTCCCAGATGATGGCAATAATAAGAGTCGTATTCTAGTAATGATGCAGAATGCAGATGCATTACACATTATATTATTCCTACTCGAGAAGACGAGGATTCGGAATTTGACTCGGTCTTAGTTGTAAAGGGCCTGTCATGTATTTTTCTCGTTCTTTCTTACTTCAGCGTTTGCCCGTCTTTGGTTACGTTAAATTTGTCTGCTGTGTTCATGTATGGCTGGTATCTTGTGTCTGGTTTACACAGTGGAGGATCGAGGCGTTTTTCCCGTCGTCTAAAGAATACATAAGACCCCTTGTGGCGCTTAAAAAGACGAGAGTCTTCAACAATTAACTTTCCTTGAAATGTAGCAAATTAGATTCGATATAGGTTGGAGTACTAGAATGTCCCTAGTTCCTTTTTCTCAGGGCCCGACTGGAACTGTTCCCATCAGACTCGTTCACTTCAACTTCTACTTACATCAGATTTGAATACACGGGGATTAGTAGCTCCAGTGCATTAAACACGACAAAAATCCGAGTTTCGTACTTAAAATGTAATCCTTGCTGAGCTCTAATTCTAAGGCTTGTTCTTAGTTTTGAATTTTAATGAGGTGGTTCGGTTAACTGGGGTGCCTAAAAAATTCAAATGAAGTAAATGTATTGTATTTAGGCTTGCGCAGGCGTGAAGAGAGACATCATATTCCGAATCGTTAGAAATGTCGCGGTATAATTATAAATCGGATTGGCGTCATTTGGCCTATCTAATAATGTCTCTATCTTTCATTCACACCTCTCTAATCTGGATTTATTACAAGGGATTTTATAAGCTTCATTTTCTATTCGGGGAGTTTCGGCGGAATGAATTGCGGAAGGAAAAAGAGCTTAGCTTTCACTCTCAGCCCACATCACGTCCATTCTCTCTCCTTCAGCACTGAGCATATGGACGGAATGGACGGATCTATTTTACACTCTTCCACTGTAATTTATAGTGCTAATCCCCCTATCGACATTGATAGGATCTCTCGGCAGGCCCTGCTGCTCCTGGCTGGCAACCAAGGAGAGGGTCAGAGTGTAATTTTCGGGATAGGGATTTCGGATGATTTGGGTTCAGGGCGGGATAGGGATATGGGAAAGACTTGGCACCGGGCTATGGAGCCACGCAACCACCCCTTGTCGGCCCAGTGCCGAGCAGGAGGCACTGATTATCATGTTAAAAAATATTTTATAAAGCATTAATGCTGAGAGAGACGAGCGGCGGAGATAAGGACGCGGAGGTTCCTACAAAGCTAAGTACTGGGACTGGGACAGTAGAGATCCAGTGGGCATGTTAGGGTTGAAATGAGACAATATAATGAAATGGTTTGTGGACAGGACACGAGAGTGTGAACTTTTTTTTAAAGTTTAGGACCCTAATCGATATCAGAATGTACTAACACATGTTTTTACCGACTTTGATCATTCATTCCTCCAAGGATTGGGTACATTTAGAAAGCTATTACCACACTATCTATTCCTTCACTATGGAGCACGGGGTTCATTTATCCTGAAGTGAAAAGCTTTTTCCTCGTTTCCAATCCAATATATCACGTTTGAGAGAAAAATGAAAAATGTCAGTAAGTAGCACGCCTTTTTTTCCCGGCCAGCCTACAGACAATTCCATACTACTGCCTCCAACCTAATAAGAGATAGATGGGATTTAGTAATTCACACCTGGCCTTTCCTGTTCCCCACTTTTGAAGGTTGAATTAAATGAACTGTTGTGGTCTTGGATACTTACTTACGTTCAACGTTGGGCCGTTGTCCGATGAGCCCTTCCTAATTTGAAGTGGGTACATGTGCTCAGGATATCCATTTCTTACTGGATGGATATAGAAAGACGCACTTTAATGGATTACCTGGGCCTTGTCCAGGAATGGTAATTGGCTGTGGTCTCTGTTGCTTTGCTTGAGTGTTGGATTCTCCGAGCTATATTTCACAAATGAATTCTCGTAATAGTCCTGAGAATGCTTTGTTTACGATTTTCCATGTTCCTGCTTCCTTTGCTTTGGCATGACCGAGAAGGGAGGATGAGTGATGGTTCAGAGAGCTCACCGAGCCAGCAATAATTTGATGAGCAGGCAGAATTCCTTACCTCTTGACTCGGATGTGTTCCTTTCCTTTCTGGATAATAATGTATCGGGTTTCATTAGGCAGGAAGAATATGCCGTAGACGCCCTTATGGCCATGGAGTCTACTTGTACAGATAGACGCTTGTACCAGAACAGGAAGGCTGATCCCAGCTTGACCCATGTGTGCAGACAAATAAATGTAGTAATTTCTCTTCTAGAGAGTTAGTGAGCTGTAGATTTATTGTGTCCGTCTGGTATTTTCATTGGGGTTAATAAATACGTCTTTCTTTACGAGTGGTTCATTTCTCATTTTGTATATAAAGGGCAGCAGGCAGGGAAAAGGCGGGTTTCGGGTTGAGTACATGAGAGCACACGAGTCCAGTAGTAGTTGGGTACATCCCAGTACCAGTTCATTTCATTTGATTCTGATGCGGTGAAAGAGGAGAGAAAAGAAACACGGGGCGCGGAGTGCACCTCCTGCTGAGTGATCCACCGTGCCCGGGATGAGAAAAGACAATGCTTTGTTTGGGATTTGGGCAAAAAACTGTATGTATCTGGCTGGAAAAGGCTAATCGTAATCTGGCTAGCATTTGGTCCGTATTCAGTGCGCTTTTATTGCAGCTCAACGTAAAGTAATAGTCCTTACCTCTAGCTCCATACATACAGTTCAAATGAACGTACAGAAGCGGTCTATCTATTGTAGTGTGTTGTTGGAAACAACTGTGTTCATTTGTCTATCGACTCGAGATCTCCTCGACTTGATTCTGCTCGGCTGAATCGTAAATAGTCTCTTAGGGCCACGGCGAGCATTTCCTCTTCTGGATTTCCAACCGGCTAGACAGCTCGGATCTGAGAATTCTATTCGGTATTTCGAGTTTGGGTTGGTTAGTTGGATAGAGTCTGATATCACCCGCAATTCCAGCATACAGACAAACGTACGAATGAGGGGTTTGGCCTCAAGTCCTGGAACTAACTGGTCGAGTTTTGGGCCTTGGACTTGAACTCCCTGTCTGTCCGACACGATGTAGATTGATGATCCGAATATTATTTGGGAATTGTAGACAGATAGAGAAAATAAATGACTTTGGGTGATGCCCAGCCGGATATTTCAATATAAACCCGTATGGGCTCTGAGCTCAAATTAGACTCTGCACTTGGGGCAAACAAAAGAAGGAACCACAATGCAGGGCCACAATGTGACTTTTGTGTGTACGTGAGCTGAAGCTGAGCTGGTGGGTGCATACAGAGCATTATAGCATGCTGCTTTTGATGTATGTATCTTTAATTTGTAATGAATGGGGAGCATACTGCTGGAGTATAAATTAATTCCGACTCCCGCAATAATGATCCAACTCAGTGGGTTGAGAGAGATGTAAAGTCTGGAAATGTGGAAAGGACAGCAGGAAGGCCAATTGATAATAATGAGCCTGGACACTTCTCCCTTTCCTTCCTCAAGATTTATGTCCACGTGTTTATTTAATGAGGACAGTGAAGCCCTAGGAACTACGAAGACGGAGAAAGGTAAACAGCCCACCTATTCCACTTCCAATTTCCACTTCAGAGAGACCAGAGTGGGATTATAGAGTGGATTGGAGCACACAATATATTAGACCCTTCCGAATCATTTCAGGAACTTTGTAGTGTTCGCCAAAAGTTAATTTGACAGCTCCAAGTTTTAAGAAGGTCTTTGGGCGTTGTTGGGCGTGTGAGGATGATAAGGGACTGGGACTACAGACGTTACTCCACTTTTCTCATAGAGACTCGGACTGGTCATGTCTGGAGTCCATGTATAAACCAACAAGGCTTTATTGAGTCCGGAAGCCAGAGAAAGTAACTTTCTCTACTCTTCCCATTACTACAGACAGACTGAGAATGGGAACGACAGGAATAAGAGCTTATGGGAATATCGATTCTTGAGTCGTTCAGAACTTGGCACACATTTATATTTATAGACATGGACCGAGAAAGCATTTGAAATCGAATTTTCCATACACCATTCAAAGTACCTTCAGGATGTGTGGAAAGTAGGCTAGGACTTTTGGGGATAGCGCAGCTCGCGGTTCGTGTGAGGTTTAATACGATTGAAATAAATTAGAATTTCGACTAGGGTTTCATGCTGTGGTTCCTTGTGCTGTGTCGGTATGTGGTTTTCAATACGCCAGCGGCAATAGGCTCGATATAATGAAATCACTTCTCTTCGTCGACGACATGACAGCGGCTGTAGTTGTCACCAACGTCACCGCAGCACACTCGTACAATTCAGATGTTGATACCTCCACCCTATGTATTATAATATTACCCACATGATAGGGTCCGTTGCGTTCCTCATCGGTAGTTGCTGTATACGAACGTTATATTTTATATTATTTCATTGCTATCAAAAGACGGCAGAGAAGGCTTTCACCCCTCTTCTCTCGAGCTATGTGTGGCATTTGGTAATGATCCCATTATACGGCCTGATGAAAAAGATTGTTGAGTCCTCTTCCAGTTTTTATTTTCGGTTCTGTCTGCCTATCTCAATGGCGTGCCCGACCGGCTCATCTGCATAAGAAAGAAGTTTAGTTTTTAATAGTACCATGCGTGTTATTGTCTATTTCCCCAGTTTCCTTTGTACGTACGTTATGTAGGTACCCACTTTTATGCTCTAGTTCCGACTATCAGACTCCTATTATTACTTTTTATTCCATTACTCCAACTACCAATGTTTGTATTTTACAGCCGCATGCTGTCAAATATGTAACAGCTAACCCGTAATTTCTATAATAATACCCGGTCCTGAATATTTCTATGTCGGAGTTCAGGACATAGCTACAAATACCATGAACTGGGGCGTAGGCTCAGTAGTGAAGTCCCTTTGAAACGATATTTAATTTTTGATGAATCATTGGCAACGACATACACCCATTTAAATATCCTTAATAGTTCTCTATAAAGACACGATCCCACAACAACGCCCTGAACGTAGTGCTTGGGAGTATGCAGCAATATTAAAAAACGTTGATATAAATTATATTAGATGTAATTAGAAATACATAGTAGTCTCCAGTCAGTCCGATGTTATAGTTTAGAGTTTAATTTATTACTGATGCGATCTCCATTTCATTAAGTTTTTTTTTTCTAGTTCGATCAATACGCAAATGACTTTGAGGCAAGTATTGAAGAAGTTGGTTTATTATTCTTATTTGTTTTATCGGGAGACGCAGTTGGTCATATTATCTTTCCTTTCAATTTGCATGCAATCATAGGAACAAAAGGCAAAAGCTATATTTACATTTCACTATATAAAATCCTTTCTTCGTGAATTTGATATACATTTTTAATGAGATGCGTTCAATTCCAGTCTTCTGGGCTTTGACTACAAGAAGCATATAGAGAATTAGTTGAACGTAGTCCAACCTACATGTGCACGCACAGGCCATGCCTGAGCTAATGTAGGTTGGAGCACAAAGCATGC
>JAQFYT010001927.1:0-14444 GCA_034694925.1 Ceratophysella denticulata | reverse complement strand
CTGCAAATTCTGACCAACAAGCTGTGTCACCTTTACTTCAACTGGTCTGGGACTGTGGCTGTTCCGGCACCGTGTCAGTACGCTCATAAATTGGCTTATCTCACGGGAGTGGCCCTGAGTGAGTCAGCACCCGAGTGTCTCTCCCACCGCCTGTGGTACTTGTAAACTCAGGTCTCAAAAAATCAATCCTGTCTTCTAGATTCCAAGCAATAGAACGAATCCCTACTTTGTATTAGTAATTGTATTACTCTTAAAATTACCATCTTTGTAAATGTACCACATTTTACTTATTTATTTATGGTATTTTGGTCTATTGAAATACAGAACAGATTGAATTAAGTTGACTTTTGTGGAGTTTCATCTCTTATCATTTCGATATACATATATTTTGTTTTCCTTCGTGAAAACGCTCGGGCGAGCTGATTGAGTGGCTGAGGTTTTTTTTTGCATAGTTCTGATTCCATTGGGTTGAGGACATCTTGAATTGTTCAACCGTTTTTAAACTTTTTTCAGAACTTTCTCTATAGTAATTAGAATCTTGCAAAAGTGAAAGTTGTCCTTCAGATATCGTCGTCATATTTCCGGTGCGAATTGTATTTATTTACATCGTACGTCACTTGTTTTTTTTTTGTTATATACCAGGCGAGCTTTGTCTGTCGAGTTGTTTGCATAGTGTGTGTATACCGGCTTTGTACACTTGATTGTTATTTTGGTCTATTGGAATAGAGATCAGATCTCCCCTGAGTGCAAAAGTCAAAGGTCACAAGTTTTCCCATTACTGTACTGTGAAATTGTATGTATGTGCAGGGTGACGTTAAATGTTTTTCTCCGTTTTC
The DNA here is from genome assembly GCA_034694925.1 of Ceratophysella denticulata. NCBI lineage: Eukaryota > Metazoa > Arthropoda > Collembola > Poduromorpha > Hypogastruridae > Ceratophysella > Ceratophysella denticulata. Next base: position 13,608 of record JAQFYT010001927.1, on the reverse strand, counting down.
CAAAAATCTTACAATGACATATGATATACCAAATTAAAGCAAATTTCATTGCGAATCTAACGGTGTACTAATATTTGGACTTTTCTTACCAGCGGCCACTGTGCAGGGCAAGAGAGAGAGAAGACGGCTCAGCGGCGACCCATCACGCTCTTGCGATGCACAGAGGAAAAGAAAACCCGGCTCGCTGCTGAGATAGCGACCGTGCGCGGCTGTAGTTTCCGTGCCATTTGAACGTTCCAGGTGTTGAAACAAGGTCATAAATGATATGATTATTGACCCAGGTAGGCTGGTGAAGAGTTTGGATCAATTTTGAATCAATTTAAAAATTGTTCACATTAAGATGGACCATTTAAATAGCTGGAAGAGCGAAAATTTGACCTTTTTCATTATTTTGCGCTGCACAGCGGCCGTTTGTAAGAAAAGTCGAAATATTAGTACACCGTTAGATTCGCAATGAAATTTGTCCTTGTAGTTTTTCGCAAGCCAACCCAAAAAGTCTAATCTTTGTTCATATCTGTATTCGGCATTTCAGTTAGTGTTTTCCCCTATTCCAGATCGCACAAACTACATGCAATGCGGGCTCACGAATGATAAAGACTCAAGACGCAACCGAAATAACTTATAAAACATTAATATTAATTTCTTGCATTTGATTGGTGTATTTTATTTCAGTTTCGATAAATAACAAAAACTTCGAATCATTGTGTTGCAGCTGAGTATTGACCGATTAACCGAAAAGTCTGAAACCAGAAAATATAACTGAATTAGCATAGGCGTACTTTCATGCAACAAGTGCAATTTGAAATTACAAGCATAGGTAATAGTAATAAACTTTCGACTTACAGTGAGCCCAAAGGAACAAATTGAAGAGTGGGTGCAGCTGGGGGTGTTGCTGGAGGTGTCGCTGGTGGGGTCGCTGGAGGTGTCGCTGGTGGGGTCGCTGGAGGTGTCGCTGGAGGTGTCGCTGGAGGTGTCGCTGGAGGTGTTGCTGGTGGAGTCGCGGGTGGTGTAGCTGGAGCCGCAGCTACGGATAAAATATCCCTATTTAAGTTCTTGGTTGTACATAGTCAAATAAATAGTTAAACCTGAAACTTTGTGTACTGAGGACGGACGCATTATCGAAACATCGCGACCACTTTATCGAAGCATCTTCTCGTTAATACTTAATCAAAAATTACTTTAATTGAAACAGATCTAGGCGTAATATCTGATAAAGTAACAATGTCCATCCATAAGCCCTCAATTTCTTTGACTAAACAAATCAGTATACGCCATTTGCGGTGGTGTTTCGATAAAGATAATCGATAAAATGGCTTTTGATAAAGCGAGCCAGAAATATGTTAAAACTTAAATACGGTATATGGTGTGGGTGTGTGCAACACTTACGCAAAGGGATCTGTGGAGTGTATGCCCAACTCCAAAAAGGACTCTTGGACCCGAAAAGTGTTGGACCAGCATAATTGAAGAACCGTTGCTCCTGCTTTAACTGTATTAAAAATTGCATTTGTACAAAGTCTTAAGTAATAATTTTTTTAGGTATATGCATATCAATTTTCATTTCTTTTTTAAAACAATAACTTACAGTGTCAGGATCAGGGAGTGCCCAAGCCGTAACGGCCAAGCAAAGAAATACGATCCAAAATTTACTCATTTTGAATTTAGGAATTTTCACTGTGCAAAATAATACTTGAGAATCTAGCACTGGAAGATTGTGATTTAACTAATGAATCCGACAGCATTTATATACCTGCTTTATATATCAATACCGGATCTTCTCGAAGATTAAACAAACTACCTTACATATTTCAAATATAATATACAATAATAGCATTATTTAATGTTAACATAATTTTGTTGAATAGCTCAAATTTAAGGCTTGTTCAAATGGAATATTTCGCATGTTCTGACCGAAATCCGGGTTCCTGCTTGTGTGCGTCACGTGAAAATCGTATAATGTCCTCCAGTGTGATAATAATAGAGCATAGTGAATAGCATCTGTGCAGAATAATGCAAACAGTCCTGTAACCGCAATATGTTGAATCCAAAGTGCAAATCCGGAATGTAATCTGCATAGCGTATTCGTTTTATAACTGTTTAAGGCAGTTTTTTTTACCAATAAATCTATATTTGCGCAGATCATATCAAACATAGATCAGAAGATCAAACAATGTAACCAGTGGTACTGGTACCAGTAGTAGATGACTTTTCAGTTTTTCACATAGGTGGGTAAGTACGTCACAATTGTGAGAATCGAATGGTGAATGCTATTGAATTAGTACCAAAAAGTAACTACATACCTACATAGATTGAAGTAAATACACTCAAAACTGGCATGGAAAAGTCAGAAATTATTGTTGGAGATTATGATGGATGGGATCCATTGGGCGTACTCAAGTACCATGAGCCGTAGGTCATTCATCTGTCATATGTAATAGGAATGGGTACTTGAATGTATCTGTGTATGAGGTTAATGATTGAACCAAACCCACCTACTCATCTTCCACAAAAACGGAAGAATATTTTGGTTCAAGGTTTTATGATTCTAAGTATAAAGTGATTTAAGGATATTTGTTGTGGTAAGCGCTTGGAAATTCTAAAAATCAAACTCAAAAAAGAATTCAGACAGTATTTCCAAACTAACATTAACGTAATTTACTATACTAAGGTTTATTAAAGCTTGTTCTCATAGACCGGGCTTGATTAACCAGGCTTTACAACGACGTAGCGAACGTGTCAATTGGCTGAAGCTTACTCGAGTTGGACTTATAAACCTGTGACAGGTTGTGTCCATAAGCTTTTATTAGAATTGGCTCAAATTTTAGTGCACGTTAGCGTTTAACGTTCTTAAAATAATTATAATAATAAATTAAAACCCTTTGCACCTACTTAATCATGTCGATGTTGAGTTATAAGCCAACAACGGCAATCCCGAAAAGCAGCGACAATATCAACCAAACTTAAATGTAAAACTACTTTATCTATTCTTATATGAGTCTCTGCTACCCCAAGAAAAGGAAAGTGATAGATGAAGATGAAGTGTGTTATTCTTTCCTTTGAAAAGATGCATAAAGTACGCAGGCATACGCGGAGCGCGGAGGTATCTGTTGGGTGGCTTGTAAGATTTTGGGAAGATCGTTATCGGAGCTCATCATCTCGGCATGGACACCGAAGTGAGAAAACGATTGTCACAACAGATTGGGCACATGTCATTCCGCTCCTCTATTGTCCCTACCTCAAGTACATACTGATACAACGAAAGATACAGCAACAATGTGCTCTCCATCAAACACTATCGTTCTTATTTCAGATTTCAAATATATTTTGTATTCTTATTGTTAGTATGCTTGTATGATGCATTTAATATTTAGGTAGGTACTTACCCTGACTTGCAAGTTTTACTAAACCATTAAGACCGGTCGTATAGTAACTAAACGGCCCTATGAAAGAAAGGCATTTGCCCAATAAATTATTACTGATTTTACTCGAAATATACCACTGCAATTAGTATACCATACTTATATTTTATTCATATAAAATAATATACCCTAAACACTAAATATTACAGGATGATATCTATGTACAATCAAAATGGCACATTGAATTCTGGAACTCTCAAGTTAAATGCTCGTAACCTAACGGTTGACGGTGAAAAGTTAAAAACTGAATAAACGATCAAAATAAGCTGAATGTCGTGCATCAATTTGATCCTAATAAGGCGCGACAACGGCGAAGCTCATCTTAGGTATTCAACTTGATTACGGTTATTTCAATTGTCAAACTATAAAAATACAAAATACGGCTTCAAAATCTACAAAAATCTACATGGAAAAATATTGATGTACATACAATTAGTTACAATTTCATGTTCAATATTTACACAAGTTTAGGAAAAACTAATAAAATCTAATTAATTACGATACATCCATGATATGTACTACATGTAAATAGATATACCTATATACGAGGTGAATGGTATAATAATACTGCGAGGTGCGAGACAGTTGATATTGACATTTCAATTAAATACGCTATATGATAGGTTTTGGCACATTTAGTATTTAATTATTAACCTATATAAATAGTTTTGGTCGATTTTGCCCGTAATATTTAATTATATTTATTTTCAGAATAGGCCAAGTGCTTGTGGATGTGGATTTTTGCCCGAAACCCCGTAATTCTTGTACATGTTTGTGGATACGGCGGTGGCCGTGGGGGAGGAATTGAATTGTGACAGTGTATTGGAATGATGATGGTGGTGATGGTGGTGGTAGGGGAGCACGGAATTAGCAAACATTTCTGTGTTCGCGGAAGCTACGGCCATCATACTGTAAAACAAATAATTAAATTTATTAGAATAATTATGAAATTGTAGCTGTTTAATTAATTTATATGATTTGGTTTTATAGAATTGCTGACCAGTATCATTTGTGGCCTGAATTGACCCAAAATTAAATACCAGTTACATATGAGAAAGCGCAAAAATAATATATTTCATAGCGAAGAAATTTGAGACCAGTAGTACGGTCTTATGGGATGATCCCTGCCCTCTATCTGTATATTTTTTAAAAAACTATGAAAATATTCTCGTAATTGTACTTCCAAGTCAGTGAAAGCTTAGAAATTAATTTAGACTCCAAACAATGTCATTTATTGTAGCAATGCCAGGTACTTCATTCTGCCTTCTTGTCCCAACCTGTTGTTAATATGGTTTTTTATTTGAACAGCATATGCGCTAATATAAGTTCAAAGCCGATTAAAAATTGAAAACTCTGGCAATAATATGACAAAAATTTTCGGTGAATTAGGTCCACATGTAAATTGGCTTGGTAGTGATCGGAAATTGGAAATCCAATAAAATCAGCATACCTAATTCAATTTTGAATCAATATCGTTCTTCGTAGATAGCGCATTGGACAATAACGATATTTCTTTGACGCTATGTACTAACATTAACCTAACCAAGCATATGCTCTTTCTCAGATTTTGCATAATTTAATTATAATACTAAAACTGAAACATTTAGACCATTACTGTATAAGATCATGCGTATAACTTCGAGAATATAGGTCTATGTCCCAAAATCGATCATATGAAAAGCTTCAAAGCTCCCTCAATGATTCGTAAGAAAAACGAGATTGAAAAAATGAAAATTGAAAGTGGGTCTAATGAGTCCCTTAGGCATTTGTATGGAACAAAAAAGGTTTTTAGTATTGAATTTCACATGCAATAATGCTCAGGCTCAGGTATTAATGGGAAGGGTCTTCTACAGTCTCCCTGCCCAGTCAAGGGCTCACATTGACGGGTGTGATGGTTAATGATGTGAACGCTAAATGCCAGGGTATTCCTATGGGCATTGAAAGGGAAAGGTATGTGTGGTTTACCTACTGATGAATCAAGTGAGACCTACCTGGAGTAATTGTCCGGTGTGAACTGATGTGAGGAGTTCCAAGTAGCCGGCCAGGTCTCCGCCCCTTGTCCCGGCCCATGACTGAACTCTGACCCTCCGCTACTCCCGCTCGACAGAAAATTCATCATCTGAAACAATACAAAATATTAAGCTGTCAAATTCATGAATAACAGAAAATCTACAGCACGTTTTTAGCGTATGCATCAGTTTATTATACATAGAGCGAATTCTGATAACCGCGAATACCCAACCAATATAGTAAACTCAGGATTACCAGGTAGGAGGTATTAGGAAATTTTCCTTAGTCTGCCTTTAGTGCATTAGTTAATCAGAGCCAAATTCTAAGGCGTGTAAAACTTCTGAAATTCTAATTTAATTTGTAAATATTGCCGTAAAGTTCACGCATAAAATCATACACATTGTGATTGGTTTAGTTAGGTACCCTGAATTTTCAATCAAATACCGAAATTCCAATTGAATTCCAATACGCACCCCCTGGTCTGGTATGGCGTGCCAGTAAAAAAAAAGAAGGCACCTCCCGCAAACGCTGGTGGTCCACAACTTTGGAGCAATAAACACGAATTAGTTCCCTTTCATCTGTGCACCCAGGTTGAAACATAAAGGATATTTTGAAGGGACTCTCTTTGCCTGTGTACGTAAGGTTAGGGTAAAGTCTTTTGTCGAACAAATACACGTTAGTTTTGGCTTTGACTCAACTTGAAGACTATAATCCTGTCAACAGATTTCCGCCTGACGTCCCTTCCATGCTATAATATTTAAGGCTATAGCGTTGTTGCTTCAGAGCACTTCAATGGTTCAAAGGGCCCATTTGACCAATGCTTAATGTAATCCTAATTTATTGTATTGCGATTACGCTGCACCTTTTAAAGGTAGGTATGTAACATCCGGTCATTTCGCGTTTAACAGAATATTTTACAGATCGTCTACAGCGATGTTAGATGATAGCAAAATTTTCAAAAATTACCTGAGAATCCGCAGTGGATAAGCCCGAAAACGGTTTTGTTTCGAAATGGTTGAGATGCCCAGTACCGCCGGAACGGGCAGAAGACCAGGGATTTGACTGTGAATTTCCTGTAGAATGACAATTGTTTCCATTTTCGTTGTTATAACCACTTCCGTAATTCATACTGGACACAGGGCCGGAGGAACTTTGCATCATTGACCCGCCTGAAGATCCGGTATAGGGTGCAGAGAGTGGGAGTGGGCTAAAACCCGAGGAACTGACGGATTGACCTGACCCTGTGCCTGAACCACCGATTTGTTTCCTCCAACGTGCCCGTCGGTTACTGAACCAGACCTGGAATTAAATGCATTTGTAATGTTAAGATACCACCGGTCAATACTTTTCCTTATAGATAACGCGTCGTTTAGTGTTTATGCATATATCTTAAGTTAAAAATATTTGAAATACATTTAGTTAACAGATTGACTTCGACCATGTCATCCTCTAAGAATGTTTTGGATTTGACTGTTTAATTTAATTTTAGATTGTGAATAAATTTTGGCAATAGTTTACCTGAACTCGGGCTTCAGACAGATTCGTTCGTTGAGCCAGTTCTTCTCGTGTATACACGTCGGGGTACTGGGTTCGTTCAAAGGATCTCTCCAATTCTTCTAATTGTTCCGAAGTAAATGTAGTACGGGATCGACGCTGTTTTCGTTTTAGCGTTATTCCAGGTTCGGAGTCTGTGTCGGATTCGTCCATGGACCCAGAATGATCACCTTTAAATTAAGGAATCGTTCCTCAATTAATTCATGTAATTTCGTCCTAATTTTATGTAACATTTTCATTTTTTGGGGGGTTGTGAAAGCCCTATTATAGTTGATAGAAAACTCAAAATTTGGTCAAAATTACCATATTTAGCTTGATTGAACTTAACAAGGCTGATTGATAACGCAAATTCTTTGCTTTATGCACGAAATGACTTTTTTTAAATCATTGGAACAAAATCACAGATGATCAAGGGACCTGCTAACCTAATATAATATTAAATAGAACTAGTTTCAATATAAAATCCTTCACTGAACTATATTCGGCATTTAACACCTCAAAAGAACTATCATCAGAAACGTTTACAAATTACACCAGCCCAACCCCCAAAATGTCAATATTAAAACTCCCCAGAAAAAAACCTGCAAACCGAATGACCAGACCACAGACATGCCGCTACTTGGTTCGCACAATAGATCCGACATTATACCTGTTCCCTTCCCAACTATTTTGCTTTACTAGAGAGGAATTTTTTGGTTAAATTCTTTGGGAAAACGTAAAATGCTCAAGCTTTAGAAAATAGAGGCATCTTCCTATTCACACAGTTACAGTACATAGGATCTTTACATAAGTGACAATAGAGTTCAGTATTCGTGTCAGGTCCGAAATGCTGTCAGTACGACTGACAACAGGTTGCTATATGAAGAATAGCACGAATTTTACGGGAATATACGTTATATGTGTACAGGAAACAATACGCCGCAAAGCACCCTTAGCGGGCTGACTATCTGTTTTGATCTTTGATCAATCCGCCGTATTATAAGCAATCGTAGGAACAGGAACCCAGTAAAATGGACAATATAGCTGGCAATTAAAGCATTATAAAGTGATATTTTCCTTCAAAATTTAAGTACTTTTACCACTTTAACCGGAATTAACATAGCTTTATCAAATATGTACTTACAAATTAGTACATTTTTTTGGCACCATTGTCGTGTACTTTTTGTGACCAACGACGTTTTGAGTTTTATGGCTTTTGTTAGGTTTGGTTCTAAAAATTCAAGCTATGTTCTCTAAATTCGGGCTACAGTAAGCTTTCAATCTAACCTAACCTAACTAAATCTTTAGGTCGCTAAACGCCGTGGGTCACACGCTACGACATTGACAATTTTTTAAAGAAAAAATTATAATACGATAGACGTATGAATTTGAATAATATGCTGAGTGTACTGCCCAGGTGAAACACATTTTTTGTAGAGGTGAACTATTGTCGAAAATGCAAGAAATTCACATATTTTATTACACTGCTTCACTAAGCTTCTGCATATCTATATAAATGACTGATTTTCTTGGAAATTTTAATAAGAAGTGACGGTACACCATCGCGTTATATCCCATGCCACGCTTTGAAATTGTCCTAAAGATTCCGCCAACATTATTCCGGCAACCGCGGCGTCCTATTCTAGAAGAAGTTCCTGGATTCATTCGGTAAGGCATTTTGTATCTGTTGAATTGTAATGACATTTATGATTTGGTCGGATGTGTTGTCCGATTGAATTTAATTCAATACGACGGTATATGTATATAGCATTGTAGGCGTTTTTGTAGATCAAATTCTAAATACTTTGATAAACAGCACCCATCCTGTTACTTAACACTTTTGAACTCAAAAGCCTATTGTATTGTATTCTGTACACAGTCACCCTAAAGAAACCGGAGCCTATTCTTCCGTACAGCAACCCCTGTCCAATACGTCCAATAAATTGTACACTTTACTTCCTCAAAACTTATAGGTGCCTTAATACTCGGTGTATTTACTGTGTATGTGTGCACATTGGATTAGACAAGCCTTTCAATGAAGAAAAAATAATAATAAAGGTTTGTTTCGTGTATTTTTTTATCCGATTTGTTAAAAATCTTATAGATAAAGGTTCTTTGACTTCTTTAAGCTCGTCTTTCCGCTGCTGGTCAATTTTTCAATACCTATTGCAGCGCAGGTCTCCTTTACAGTTTTTTTTAATACATGAATTTCTGTGCATTGTATTCGCCAAATCTGGAGCTAAAGGTTTGCCCATGAGAAACGGAAATTGAAGCTTTAGTAAGTACATAGAGCTTACCTCCAAGAATCCGGCTGATACTATGATCCTTTTGATGTTTGAGGTCATAGGGGTCATCCTTTTTGTAGCCCAAAAGTCCACCGCAATTTCCACGGAGAACCCGACTAATGGAACTCACTGAGGGAACACTGGTTTTATCACAAACACCGTCCTGTACTCCGGCAACACAATTCAATCAAAGAAATCGGATTAGGGTTACGATTTTTGGATGGTTTGGGTATTCAGGGATCGCTTTCGCCGAGCTGTCCATATCCATACACTAAATAGCCATATACATGTAATATAATAATCAAATATTTTGTTATCAACGCCTGTTCAAAAAAAAATTTTTTAATTTTTATACATTGCATTAAAAAATTCAGATAGCCATCTTTCTATGCATTCAGCTTGTATTTGGCATTTGATTAAGAATGCTTAGCGGGTACACTGGAGTCCAAAAACAGCCAATAAAGCCCCGAAACGTATTTTTTAAAAGGCGGAATAAGTACTCAAAATTCCAACCTAACATAACATAACCTAAGTTAATCACAATTTATGAGCGTATTTTGGTTAGGTTAGGTTAGAACGATGATTTAATATATTTTATTGAACTAGTTTTGCTAATTCTTCTTGGCTTCAGCAGTATAATAAACTAACCTTGGTAACCTTGTTAAAATGGGCATATCTAGCTTGGATTGGATAACTAAGGTTTGGTTATGAAAAAATTAAGTTGGACCTCAGTCTTTGTCTAATTGCCACATTAATTTAAATAAATGATTTTGGTTTTTCAAGTGTTATACATATATACTTGCAAAAAGAATGCATTACCCTAAATTGACTCATACATGACCTTCTCATCAGTGATTTACGAATTTAATTGAAAATGCTTCTTCAAAGTGCATTTATTGACTGAAACTTTAAATGAGAGATATGTAGAGCATGGCTGCCTACTTTGATTAAGCGATCCCGAATTTCCCATGAGAAGATAGCAGGGTTATCTCCCTTGTAGTCATCAATTTTGGTTTCAACCTCGGGTGTGGCGACGCGAGGCTTGCTTCCGCCAATGACCCCAGGTCGAATGCTTCCTGTTTCCTGGTATCGGTTGAGGATTTTGGATACGCAGCCGTGAGAGACGCGGAGCTGGCGGGAAATCACACAGGGTCGGACACCCGCCGCTGCCATTTCCACGATTTTCAGTCGGACGTGATTTGGCAGGGGTCGGCCATTGATGAAGACACCGCCGAGTTGGTTAACTCGACCTTGACCTAGCGAAATATAAAGGTCAGTTAGTACTAGCGTCACCTAATGTAGGTATGCTGTATGCTTACAGGTAAATATAATCAAATAATTTGATTCAGATTCAGATTTCTGAGGTTGCAACGTACTAAAACTGCAATATGAATCATTGCAATGACGAAATCTTAAGAAGGTTAGCGATTCTCAAATTGCATTCATTTGAGAAAATATATAATTAATTTATTGGATCTTATAAAATAAATTTTACTTTAAAGGAGGCTCTATTAAATTAAACTGAATTTATATTTTTGTCTGAAGATCTCTTTGGCTCTATTGAATTTATCTAGCCGGCGATATCGCTAGATTAATATTATTATAGTTTAACCAATCGTGTCATTTGATGGCGCAGATAGAAATGCTGAAACTTACCGACAAAAATTCTGAACTTGGCGAAAAACGTGTTCTGATCTAATTTTTCACAAGGTCGGACTTACTAATGCTAAACTAAATAAACTTAAAAACCTTTTACGCCTACCCCAACCTAAGCTAACCGAACTTGTGCAAATTAGAATCGTCGAAAAATAATTTCGTCAGAACGCATTTGTTGAGCAAGTTTCAGCATTTTTGTCGGCACGTTTATAATAAGCTTTAATTCCAATATTCAGGAACAGCCCTCGTATGTTTAGTAGTTATGAAGATCATCAAGTACCTATCTAGATTCGGCAAATTCGGATTTATAGATGTTACAATTAGTCTCCTACGCCCTGGTGCCAGATTTATCGAATTAAGACAAAATTATTGGTAAATTAATATGTACCTAGTTAAATTGTCCAAATTTTAATCCATGCACACTCTGTTAAGTGGGCAACGATATTTAGAATTTTATTTATTTAATATCTTAAAGCTATATTTTCCGATGCATTTATTCATTTGGTACAATCAAGAGTACTTTCAGCAATTCCACATTCCAGAGCGAATAAATAATTGTTTTTAAAAAAACATGATTAATGTAAAAGCTGCAAAGGCTATAAATTGTTATGTAACCACTTGGACAATTCCAGCGTTTACCTTGAAACGGATATCCGGTCGAGAAAATTGGTCGAATATTCAATGCACTCGACACAGCCATCATTTGTATTTGTAAGTGGCCAACTGTACTTTCACTTGTCAAACAAAAAGTAAACTTTCACCGAGTTAAACCTCCGTATTCTTATTACACGGGGAAAGCGTTAGAAAACTTTCACTAAATGATTTTTATTGTAAACTTTTATTGTAAGCAAAATTCTGTCGTAAATTTTAATACCGTTCGACCAATTTTTAAAACACAAACAGTTTCACAATTATAATTTTAATAAAATTTCAGGTTTCTTTCGGAACTTTTTTGGTTTATATATTAAACTATAGATTTTCTGTAAATAGCTTATTTTTTTTTAAAGAAGCGTAGGCGTATGCACAGCACGAAGACAGCCATATACGTTGGTTGTTTGTTGTGAAGCCCTTAAGAGTGTTATTCCTACTAATTGACTCGGCGTCGAGCGGTCTGGGTCCTAGTCAATTTGGAAACGAAGGCTGGACGCGGAGGGTATGTTCCGTCCTGGTGTGTATGTATATGGAGGAAGACCCTATATGCCAAAGGTTCCCTACCGTTTAAGGAATGGGTGCCTTTAGGGAGGTCCATTCCAAATCAAGAAGAAAAAAAATATACACCACGTACGTACACGAGAAATCTCTTCAATTACTCAAGTCAACTTAAATACATTCAATCTCAGGTAAGAAAAAAAACTCTGTGAGCTCTTCCGCCAAGACGAAGAAATCCCGATGAGACACACGTAAAAAATTCTGCGGCAAATGGGAAGCGATAATTTTTACAGTATGAAATATTTGCATGATAAATAACCGGATTTAATAACAACCGATAATCAGACGGTAGACAGCAATAGTGAATGGAGAACGATAATATTGTAGCAGTCGAGAGCGATAATACGAGTACTATCACGATGGTCATTTTGGATATCGACGATCGCGGTAATTTTATGTATCTACCTGCAATTTAACTGCGGTATCGGCAATTTAAGAACGATAATATGAAATACCGATCAGCAATTTTCACAGCGATAGTTCTGACTATCGGCAATTCCACGACGGTATAAGTTGGTTATCGAGAATGAGTCCGCATTAACGGTGGCTATCGGTAATACATATAATAGCGGTAATTGAACCTAACCTAGGATAACTTGCCTAACACACGAATACCGAGCAGAATTTCCTCAAATTGACACCGAACAATCGTCACGTTACACTACTGTGCCCCAGGTAAGTCAATCCAAATTACGCATCAGGTATATCACCTGAGTCCTTAGCTAAAGCCCTGTATGTATCCTATGTATAACCCCTATTTTTTGCCATATTCAACTACCTAATTCAATCTCTGTAGAAATATTCTTACATTCTTCTATGCATGGAGGGTGGAGTTTTGCCCATAACTGGTTTTACATTAATAACACCCCTATGCTCCGCCTCCTTCCCTGGCTCACAGGGTATTCCATGCATGGTGGTCGGCTGGGTGGTTTATTCGTTCACCAGGCATCTGAATATCTGAATACAGTAAACCAGGCTTACTTCAGATCAGAGAGCTTGAGAGCTTGACTTTGACAGTTGACAAAGCCTCTTGTGAGGTTTTGACAGATGTAAATGTGATTTCATGTATCACTTCATGTCTCTGTTGGCTCAATAATAAGCTTTTTGCTGAAATGAATAGCGTGCAACTGTAGGGGGTAGGAAGGATTTGTTTGTTGGCTGGTTTGGTTTATAGGCTTATTTATGCGTAAGGGTAGAATGAAGTGATTCTGATAGTACTTATAGTTGTACCAGTTACATATTGTATGGTTAATTTTTATTGTACTAGTCAAGGTAGTTTAGGGTTTTAACTTAAAGTTAGGCTAGCGGGGTGAACAGTGTGAATCTAGGCCGCTACGCAGCGCCACCCGTATTTCTAGTATGCAAGCAAAAGGCATTTGGGAAGCAGTACGCTTTTTAGTCGTACGGTGAATACGGTGCGGTGTGGTGAATACGGTATGGTTCAGCGTCTCAGCCTTTTACATACACAAAACACAGCGTATTCCAGTAGATTTTTTAAT
>JAQFYT010001926.1:0-14445 GCA_034694925.1 Ceratophysella denticulata | reverse complement strand
TCAAAAATCTAACCTAACCTGTAGAACGGATCAATCTCGTCCGCCAACGTTTTAACCTAACCTAACCTGACTAAAACTTACATACTTTGAAAATTCGCACACGTAAATGTTGTATGATGGTTGTATAAACATACTCTGTGTTCTGTTTCAATCAACTTTTCACTGCGTTGATCTTGGATCCTGAGAATTGTGACAGGTTTTGTGACATTATAAGCAATAAGCATTCGTAGGTACCTGCCTAGTATGTAGGTATTAGAAATGACATCCATACTACATCAATATAAGTTCACACTTTATTGCACGCAATACATTTTAGCCTGCTTTAGCCCATATTTGCGGCGTCTGTCTTCGCAGGTGTACCTGGCTTGGCTGGTCGACTTACGAAATTGTAAAATTAAATGCATATGATTGTGCAACAAACTGCAAAAAGTGAATCTTCCTCTTGGCTAACAAGCCGATACGGACGTCTATACTACAATCAAAACTGACATAACGTGACCAACCGCATTTCAAAGTTCCAAGAAAATGATCCTGAGAGAACCTCCGCGTCACTCTGCAATTAACTTATCACGACCACTTTAGCCCATCCAGATTAAACAATTTGATATGCCCATGATTCATATTGCCTGACCTGAGAAGTGTCAAAAATTGTTGTGAATTGAAAGGAACCCGCCCTGACCCTGATTCATCTTTTTCTTCAAAAATTGGCGTATACAAATTTTTTATTACTCATTCATGTACATAAATACACTAAACAATTGAATCTAAAACCGTCCCTAATTCGTCATAAATCAACCTTCTTTGTTTCCCGTTGGGGTTGAGGCAGTACACGTATATAAGGTATAATAATTGTATTTGTCAACGGACGACGGAAGTGATAGGCACAAAGTCATCTCTGTCCAGTCTATAAATAGAATTCAGAAGTCCACATGCACATGCCCAAATATACCGAGGTAGGTACCGAAGAAATTCAGTCATGGTGGTGTCATATTTCTCAGGGTTTTTACAAAGGGTATTTTCTTTGTTGACTTGACTGGCTAGCGAAGGTGACGGTGTAGGTAGATGCTAGATGGTACATAGATGTAGCGTTCTTGGAAGAATTCTGTAAAGGGGCATGTAGAGGGATGAGATGACCATCGGAAATTTTACTCGTCTCATGGGCCAAGCCATACCAATGCTAATGAAATGAAGGACTATGGACTGTAATCCAATATTGAATTGAGTAATAATTATAGGGGTATATAAATAGCTATAATTTTTTATACCAACCTTGTTTTATAGTGTGGTTATTCGGAAGTTCATCAGGTACAAGATCACGCACATTCAAGATCTTGTTATCATAGCTTATGATAAAATGATCTCATAATGATAATGACACTAAATAAACCCTAATGCATGGTTCTATGGCTTTCTACTTGGATTTTTCGAGTCTCTCGAAATTGACTGTCACCTAATAGCGTTTAATGACTAGGTATAATTTTTTATCTTGTCCAGAATAAAAGAGCCCGAAGATCAACGGGCAAAAATCTCCGAGGTCAATTTGTCCACTACGGACGTAGTCTCATCGTCATGGGATGGGAAATATCCACGGGCTCATAGTACAAAGGCTATGAAGTTCAGCCGAGCGTGAAATTGAAATGTGTAAATTTCAAAAGATGAAAGTATAATAACTTTAAGATTAGCCTGTAAAATCTTGTTGAACGTGTAATTACAAATTACAATGAACATTCATTAGGTTAGGTACCTGACTACTTATTTGAGCTTGAGACTCGTGACTTTGCAAATCCTATTTGAGAGCTTGTACGAAGGCCAATACATGATCGCGGATTTACCTGCTAGTAAACTAATCTCAGTCCACGCAAGCAAGCACCAAGATATCGCTGACAGAATGACTACAAAATGAACTTAACTTTGGAATTTAGCACTTAAGTGAGATATGAAATTTGATAGCGGACGTCGTGCGTAGTCGGGGCAGGGAATGATGATAGATTTCATCAGAATAACCTTTATGACATGAGTATTTCATGTGTCCTAAAACAATATATGATTAATGAACTGGTATTTAATGTTTTGTTTTTCTTGTGGATGTGGGGGCGGTCGTTAATTGGAAATGTGTCTGTTACAGGTAATAGGACAGGAGCAGAAGGTAAAACTTGTTGTTGCAAGCAGGATTTGTAAATATGCAAATTAGTTTAACGACTTTTCGCTGCATCTACATGTTGTATCCCATGACTGTGTTTATTTGGGTTTACAGTATTGAGTTAGTTAGGGTTAGATTAAGGAACACTTGGGATTAGCCGAAATTTCTTCAAACGAACGGTACATAATTGCCTGAGGGTGTTGTATTAAATCGGAAATAAGAAATCACGAAAATTTATCTAGATTACCTATGTTTCCCTTGTAAACGGCTAACGGCTCTAAGTTTTGTATATGAAAAAGTTGAGCATCCCTACCTCACACACGCCTCAAATAAATACGTTGAATTTATGTTAGGTGAGATTCCAAGCCTCTTTTGCAATTTTGAAGCCACAAAAATATGCAAATTGGAAACGGAATCTAAACCGCGTGTTGATAGCCCAAAAAGTCCAATACCAAGACCAATACAGAAATCTCCAGACCATCTTCTTAATACAACCAGTGTTATAAAAAATTAATGATTTCAAATTTTTGCTTCCAAGTTAAAAATATGTTTTCAATTTTTCAACCCTAATCCTTCATGTAAATAATAACCTATGTCACCGAACTTATATAAATCACTCGTCATCGTCAGCCTATTTAATATCGATTGGAATTCCAGCGTCCATTCGTGTTTATCCCACAACATGTAATACCTACACGCATTATGAATTATGCAGTGGATGACACATCTTCCGCCTGATTTATTCAAGGCATTGTATCCCGGAAACAAGTCGAGTCCAGTAAAACCCGATCGAAGTCCTATTGTACTTCAAAGAGTCAAGTCTGAAAGATTACCTAACCAATGTTTTCATCAGAATTGCTTGAATGGGAAGACGGCACGAACGGAATGAATTGAAGAGTGAAACATATTTAAAGTTTAATTCTTGACCAACCTTCCTCCCTATCTCTCACCAACGCAGCCTGACGTCATGTAGGTAATAGACCGACGTCATAATGAGATGTTGATTTTTTCTCCTGTACAAATTGAACTATTGTATTCCAAAACTGATCTACCATATCCATTACCCAAGCCCCAATAGGGATCTTTTTTAGTGCCGAACCGTGCGGAATGCTGCCTTAATGCCTAATAGCCTGATCCCCTACCTGCCTCATCAACTTAATAACTTGCTTGTAACAGAAGGTTGTTAAATATGAAAGTACATGTACTTCTAGGAGGCCTTCCAGGAATAATCGACTCATATACACAACAAAACTTGTAGGTTAGCCTGTTGTAAGTAGTATTGCCATTTTTTTTGCACAATGTAATATAGAACTACTACATGTCTACATAAATGATTTTTTTTTACATAAGGCTTTCGTGACAAGTATGAATTGAAAGAGATCCGCACGTACACAAAGTAAGTACCCGTAGAGGATTTAAAACCATTGTCAACCCAGACCCAAACCCTTCATTACATTTCGAGAATCTCACAGTGGACAAGCAGTAGTGGTCTCGTATATTGAAACAGTTTTACATAGCATAATTTCCAAAGGGAAGTGAGTACTTGAGTTCTTCGTGTAAATATTCCAGCTCAAAGTTGTCAACTCATACATTTAGTACTAATTTTTTATCGTGTCTCCAGTCAGTAGTTTTCTGAGATCCTCGTCCTCTGAACATTTGGAAGATTTAGGTAGGTATATTTTTGGTGTACTGACGCTTCGTATTCGGTGTTTTGACTTTTCCCCAGTTAGAATTTATACTTTAACGGAAGCGTAGCGAAATATTGGAAGCATAAGCATTTTCAGGTGGAAGTAGTTAAATTACCCATCTTTATTAGCAAAATAAGGGCCCGTACCTACTATTGACAAAAAAAAGTTCTGAGAGTGCCCTTCCGTTTTGGAGAATGCCTGGTTGATTGTCTCTGGCGAAATAGCAGATTCCAACCCATCTACTTAAGAATTGTAATTGGTCGTTTTAAATACATTTAAATAATT
This sequence comes from Ceratophysella denticulata, assembly GCA_034694925.1. Lineage (NCBI taxonomy): Eukaryota > Metazoa > Arthropoda > Collembola > Poduromorpha > Hypogastruridae > Ceratophysella > Ceratophysella denticulata. Next base: position 10,332 of record JAQFYT010001926.1, on the reverse strand, counting down.
TTTTGTAACCGACATTTGATACCATTAACAGGACTTAAGTGTTTTGTTTATACTATAAGCCGATTTGAGTTAAACTGCTTTGGTATTTTCCTTGTCACACGATTTGTTTTATAACAAGTTCAATATCATATGAGCCAGTTAATCTGATTCAATTTGATTTGATTGTCTATTACGGTAATTTCATTGTCAAAAATCAGTTACAACTATGAAATACACTACAGTTTAGAAAACTTAAAGTTGGTATTACAAGGAATATGTCAAAAGAACCCATTGTCGACAGTACGCTCCGTCCGCGAACATGCTTCGAGGATTAATGTTTTTGACTTCCTTCCCTCGCCAATTAGGTCTAATTGAGGCTAATGCAATCTAATTCTGAGGTTGAAGTTGTGGTGGAAATTACATTTCATTAAATTACATAAAGTGTATAAAAAGGGTTTAAGCTCAATGTATCCATTCATTCCATCAGTTTCAATTCAATCGATTCGACGATTACCTAAAAATTCAGCCAAATTCACATAGGCGCCTAATTTACGGTACGGGACGGTTTTAATTCAACGAAGTCGAACTGGTTCAAATCAAATTGCTGAAGCGGAAATAATTGTGTCCGAGGTATTTCTTAATATTGACATAATTCCAATTATATCATGGATTATACATACATAGTAAGAAACTTGTGTCCTGTGAGTCCATGAGTTCACGGGACAGGCAGGCCAATGGGCAGGGAAGGTACATCAAGTATATCCTTAATCGGGCCGAGATGTGGACTGGACAAGTTCATTTGACTTAGTGTCATGTTGTTTGGGCAGCTTCTTCTTGTTGACTCGAAGAGATTAAATATTTGACTGACTTGTGAGAAAAGGAGCGGATACAGTGGAGCTTAAGTAGTGTATCATAATATTATTATTGTAAGTTGTAAGTGATTTGATTAGAGGGAGGGTGGGCCATGCCACCAGTTGCTGGAATTGGAGATTTCATATGTGTATTATTGTATGATCTCTCTCAGGTTCTGTGACTCAATAGTCCAGCATCCAATCCATGAGATGAAAGAATGTGTGAATAACGCAAGTGTGGGTCTTGGAAGCCTGGAACTCCCAGACAGCTTGGCACCAGAACTCCCAGAACCCATAAATCACGGACGAACCAAAGCTCCTAATCTCCCATCTCGTCTTCCCTTCGACTCAAATTCCATTATAAATGAGCTGATTTGGTCAGAGACGCTCCTCAATCAGTCCATGAATTAATATCACTCACCATCACTCCTCCATCCATCCATAGTTTCACCTACTTGTACTAACTAGCCTAGTAGTCCGCAAGGCTGTTAATTTATAGCGTTATAACCTATAACCTCATTATAAATACAAATTCGGAAAATTTCCAAACATTTTCTGGGGTTTGTTCCAGAGTAGCCGAGGACGGATCATTTTATTTGATTGTTTAAAAGCAAACGAAATATCTAGTTTGTTGCTCATCAGAGTTTAAGCCTCAATATAAATACCTAACCAAGATCAAAGTTAATTCGGAGATTTATCAAGGCTCTCGGCTTAATTCTAAATCCCAACAAATTCAAGTCAAGTCGGTGTTTAATTGTAAGTCAGAAATTCTGCGGAGTTTGAGGTAAAATGGAATTAGCTATCGGTTTGGGTTTTTTGAACACATTATTTTGGCATTTTCTGAAAACGTAAGATATGTGCAATGCATATTTGACATTACCGTTCTGCTCTGCGATATTTTAGTTGCTTTTCCTTGATATTTTCTAAAATGTTCTGATAACCACTGGACAGCTTTTGTGAAATACATTTAATACATGATTTACAAATACAAAAATCGTAAAATTCAGATAGCGGCGAAGTTAAATTAACTTGGTTATTTATTGGTTGTCTATCTGAAATCTGAATATCCAGCACATTTGCACAGTTTCCCATTAACGAGTTATCTTATCCTTATCACTATTCGCCTGCTAAATGCTACCTAAGCCAAAGTGTGAATATTGTGACGTTTGCTGAAACAGGATCTCGGTCTAATAATACAGCTTTCATGATCTCCGAGAACAGTAATTTCACACAAGATTTATTCAAGCGACTAAGGAACAACGACAACTAGTTATTTCGCCAGAAAGCTGGAATACGCTTAGACATTGAATTTCCCAATTTTTAGCTGAGTGAGTATTAAGAATTATTAAGCTAACTGTGCATTAATTTACTTTAATTTTCCAGATGCATTTCTCGAAGAACGCAGTCTCAGCTAGCTCCACAGAGAAAGCCATGCGGGTTGTTGGGCGACGAAGTACTTCTCCAACCTCAGGTCCCCTGAGTGGGTCACTCGTGCTCCTCCTCACCACAGCCCTGGTTCTGGTCATTTGTGTGGGGTCAGCCCAGGGTTTTGTGGCCGGAAGTCGTCCGCTGAGCAAACGATCCTTCTTTGATATTCAGTGCAAGGGGGTGTATGACAAAGCCATATTTGCTCGCCTCGATCGAATCTGTGACGACTGCTACAATCTCTACCGAGAGCCACAACTCCATTCTCTCTGCAGGTAATGCAAGAACCTAATATTCCTCTGTTATTTTAATTAAAGTAAAATAACTTTATCTGCCATAAATAGTGTCAGGCATTCCAGGGAAAACCACAAGGATTTTGTGTCAATTTCAGTCGCATATTATTTCATAGGTCATGAAATCCAGATTTCTCCTGTTCATTCCACCGCCGCAATTCCTATGGAGAACGGAGAACTTGTGCTCTAATATGTCATTAAAAGTTTTTGGCAAAAACAAATCATGGGAGATGAAAGGGTGGTGGATTCCAGTCAAGGTTTTTCCTGACCACCAAAACTCAACTTTCTTCCTCTCGCTCTGTCACATTTCTAATTAATTTATTGTTCAGATCAGAAGCGAGCAGAGCCAGAGCATAATAGCATAATAGTAGGGCTTCCGTGAATAACCGGATTGCGGATGTGGACGGCGCTCAGGGAGTTTTGTTCATTTCGATGGACATAGTTTATCATGGCAAGTGACAAAAGCCTCGCTCACATAGGCTCTATGTGAGAACTCTATCATCCACCCTGATGACTCCGTGTCTTTGATCTTTGAACTCCGCTTCCTATCATCTTCTCCATTTAAGATCTCTGCACTTCCAACACATCCCATGAGTTTCTACGCTCGGGGTCGGGGGTTGTTCCACTAAATTCTCATGCCTAAGATTATACAGGGTGGCTCATGGTAGAGCACATTTAATTCGTTGGTTCCAATATCCAACGGATAACGTAGAATCTCATTAAGATCCCTAAGCTACTATGAGACCTCAGAGCTAATAATAAGACCCCCATGTTAACCACAAAATATCTACAAAATCTCGGAGTACTGAACTGTACAATCCATCAGCATTCCAAGTATTTAATCAAAAACCTACGGATGGAAATATATGGCGATGATTTGAAAAGATTACAGTATGACATAAGCTAGACGTTAGAGGAATGTAATCAATTCAAATCAAAGCAGATTAGCAAAGCTTTTATTCTGGGTACTTTTTACTGTACTGGCTCATATTCCTGTGGGCCTAAGGATTTTTGATAATTGATAAGCGACAGAGCTCGCTGTTCTCAAGGGAGATGCTCTGTGCTATATGTGCTGTATGCTTTTACAGTATGGAAATATTAGTTCGGAGCATAGGAGGATTGCAGGAATTAAAGACTAGGCTGAGACGGGAGACCAAAATTTGATTTCTATAAAAAAATGAAAACTAATTAAATATGATTTTTTAAAAGAACGGCACAAATACACTTCGTTTGGGATTAACCTGTCGCGGCTCACAATTTTGACATACCATTACATGATAGTACATATATGCGTTGGCGTGGCGTAATTCGAGGCAGTTTTTTGGTTCGTTTGAATAATCGAATTCGAATTGCAGAAATTTCTTATGAATTCCTGCCACCCTGTATTCAACTATTTATAATGAGCATCATTTCATTACGCTGATGTGTGAAACATGAATGCGTATGAGAACTGGAGAATACAAATAGGTTTCAGGTCGAACTTTGCTTTGTACGTCACCTACTAGATTATTCCTATGGGTCAGGCTCAAGTCAGTGCCTTGATTGGGATTAGAATTATGTATTTAATAACATCTGACATCACGAGATTCCTAATTGAAGTACGTAAATACCAACTTGTATTTTATTTATATTCTGTACGCGTAGCCTTAATCTTTATCTGAAGTTCGTGAAACCAGTCGTAAAGCCAGAAGGTACTACGCTGGCAATAGCGAACTTACTATAATTAATGCACAATTATTTTGCGCTGTCTACGTGAATCAGGGAGCATATGACTCTTTATAGAAGAATTCTACGATCAAACTCTGCAGTTAATTAATCATAGAACCTGTGCATTTTCCTTGGGGAATCTTTCAATCCAGTTTTTCTAGTCCAATGTGGCAGGCGTCCATGAAATTGTAGTCACGTGTCTCACGCTATGTGAAACAGTGGAACTATCTAAGTCATACTTTCATGGTCTTAGCGTCTTTGCAGTAATTGCGTAAGTATGTAATTTGTAATTTGCGGCTTAAATCATGAAAATTGGATGGGAAATCGGAAGCTAGTAATTGGCATCATGATGGTTGGCATCCAAATAATTGACGTCACCATGGGTGGTGTACTAGAGACGTACGGATGATTTTATAAAGGAGCATTTTTAGTTAATTACTAATCTACTTGGTCCCATTGTCTTATATTTCTTGATTTTCCTTCTATTTTCAGTGAAAATTGTTTTTCCACCTCAACCTTTGTGGGTTGTCTGGATGCTCTGCTCCTGGTAAATGACTTACCAGAGTACATAGACATGATCACCACACTACATGCCGACACGAGTAATTCACTCACGGAATAATTCCAATCCAAAATATACCCCTTTTCCTATCACAATACTTATAAAGTATCCGACCAGTAATTACCAATCCATTTCCTCAACCAAAGTTCAGTAGCTTTACCCACAATACAGTTACAGTAGTATATACCTCTTTACCTGTACCTACTCCCACCCAAACCCGAAGAAGATGCCAGGAATTTTCTTTTAGACGTCTACACACACACACAGGCCCTTCCTACCGTCAATCATTTTGTTTATGATTTTCATTATCGGTTCAAAAAATACTAGGTAACACTATTGTCCTTAATCAATAATTGGGTCTCTCAAATGCCCTCCTGCTAATTTACACGCAGTAGATCAAAAACACACTTTAGTACGGGTGCGGTAATCATTAATACCTATGCTTCAATTCAATCCTATGGCTACTAACATATGCACACTCAGTAGATCAAACACACTTTAGTACGGGTGCAGTATTGGTAATGCTTCTAATCTCTATCAAATTCAAAAACATTACACCTACACTCTCGCTTTACTTCACACACCACAGACGAAATCTAGTCTGTGGCTTGGATTTCCTAGTGAGTAACCCTTTGTACAAACCTCACTATGGAAAGCTGTGCTACTTTTATTATTAATTTAATTACTTGGATGCTTCTGCCAAGCTCTAAAATTACCTATTTATTATGCAATTTAACTAGAATTACATCTTAAATCCAGTTTATTTGTAACTTATACCTGTATTTGACCGTTTTACAGATCGAACTGTTTCGGATCTCCGTACTTCAAGGGGTGCTTGGACGCCCTGCTTCTGAATGATGACGAGGCCAAGTACGAAGAAATGATTGAAATTTTGGGGAAGAAGTAGACAGCTAAAAACATACATAGTTTGATGACTTGAGGCCTCTGAAACTTAAGATTAGCTTAATTTCAGTAAATTCTTAAGTTTTATCTAAATACAATGGACCGAGTAGTGTGTAGTTATTATACCTAATATATAGACAATTACTGCTCTATATTTTTCTCTAGTAAACTCTGTAATCTCTACCGCTGTGCAGCTACTATACTCTCTTTGTCTCTAGTATTATTCCCAAAGTTCAAATGGTGTTTGAATTCATATGTATAAGAACAAGAACTGACCAAAGAAAATCTGAACTTCTTGTGCAGGTAGTTACCGAGAGGGTGTTGTGGAATCTTTAATATCAGTATTATTATCTTTCTCTCTCTCTGCCTCTATATAAAATATAAATAGATAATTTCAGACTTTTCACCTATTTTTTATTTAGGACAATTACGTCTACTTCGCTTGTTATTTTTTGTCGTTTTTTTTTTAAATAATAATTTATTTTGTAAATGAGATGAAGTTACCATTATTCACTTCTGTTACGCTTACTGGACGAGGGAAGTCTAATTCTAGTTTGTAGGATACCGTAAATGTGACATGTTAATTTTAATATAAAGTACCTTCTAGGAGAGCAGAACAGACAGGCAAGACCAGAGCAGATTGAGATTCTCGTGAATTTCTGGTATAAATCTTAACTGAAGTACCTTAGTTAGACCAGCAGTTCAATGTTAACCACCCTATTTATGTTTAGCTATGTAGGAATCTCTGCCCTATTCTTGTACCTCGTAAGCACACGTGCCATTTCATCTTAATTGTCTTTAATTCCACCGACGACAGAGAAGCTTTTAAAATACGGGCATTTGATGAACTTGGTCGTGATTCGTGAACATCGCCGGTACATTGTAGTCAATTAGAATTTCCGTTCTCTCCAGCATAGCCTTGAGTTAGCTGTGCAAAGAGATGAATAAAATTATAGATGTGTTCTTGCATATCGAGAATATTCCGAACCTTGAATGTATTGCATTTATTTACCATAAAAATTAATACATTTTTACATGCATTCAAATATCACTACGCGGTTTAATTGCATTTCACAGCAGAATGAAGGGCTATGCAATTTTAACTGCCCAAAATTAACCTGGGTAGTTAGAGTAGCTGTAGTCGTATAAAAAGGTCAGACGCAAAATCACACTTTTGTCAATACAATTTTATTTTATGTTTATTTCTACAGTCTACAAAGGCATACTTTGTCAATATAATTTTATTTTATGCTAATTTCTACAGTCTTATTCTCAGTCTTCAGTTCATCATAGTCCTTGATTTCTTCTTTTTAAACCCATTCTTAATTTCGCCTTCGTGGTGAGCGTTTAAGGCCAAGAACTGTAAATGTAAGGAATGAAAACAAATCAAAAAATGGAATTATTGAGGAAGAACACAACAAGGTTCCATCGTTGTAGCACCATATTTATTTTTATAGTAGGTACCTATTGTCATTGTGCTTGTAATCTTCGGGTTCAGGCTGATTCCCGATTGGAATTGTAGTCCATGGAGATTGCTCGTCTCCGTAAGTCTCATCAATTGAAATTGCAATATGACCTTGCTGGTTCTCTAGTTGAGTTGCTGCATATTCTGGCCTGCGTTCGTAATCATCCACATTCCAGCTCATTGGTGAAGTCCATGGAGTCTCCTGTCCGCCATACTCATACGCCTGAACCGGCTCCCTATTAATCATTAATTATATATAGTTTACGAATTGAGGCACGCTGTGAATGACATTGATTCAGTTAATTGATACGACTTCTGTTCCGTGATTTCATACTCGTGGACCTCCCGTTGCTCATTCTCCCATCTAGTTGCGTTTGTCCCAGCCCAGCATGGCCATTCATTCGTCTGATAATAAATCGTTTAAAGTATTAGGATGTTGATCGTATTCCAATACTCCAAATATTCTGAAATTACGCTAGTTCATAGTTGCAATTTATGTACCTGGTCTTCCTCATCCCAACTCATGTCCAGTACTGTGTGGTCAGGACGTTCCATCGAATTTGCTTGGTCTTCCGCGAATTGATCATGTATGGTCATTCGTCCATGAGGTAAATCCATATTCTGTGTCATTTCGGGACTTTCGACCACCACTTCCTGCGTCACGTGACTCGGTCCCATAGCGTGGTGATCGGTCTTCTCCCACATCCAGCCTCCTCCCGCCTGTAGGCAGTCCAGTAAATTCGTGCCAAATTTCAGAGCGCTTCGCAAAGTGTACGTAGCAGCATCCAAGGCGGTGACGTTCATTTCCCCGGGATCAACAGGCTCTCTTTCAAGCAGCTGGCGGTCTACAAGACAGTCCTGCTGAATTGGGGTACCTCGCCCACGATCTTCATCTGAATTATCATCCCTTCCTACGACAATTGGCTCCTGGGGAATGTCGAAATAATTAATCGATGAAGGTTTCTAGTACCGTTGAACGCGTTCAATGTCTCACAAATATTCCGAAATCGCGCTATATCATTGTTGTAATTTATGTAGGTACCTCTTCGTATTCATCCCATTCATCTCTTTGTTTCACGTCCATCGGACTTGCGACCTCATCCTTGGTCACGTGACTCGGTCCCATATCGTGGTGATCGGACTTCTCCCACATCCAGCCGCCTTCCGACTGGACGCTGTCCAGTAAATTGTTGCCGAATTTCAAACCGCTTCGCCAGTACGTGGCAGCATCCAAACCGGTGACGTTCGTTTCCCCAGGGTCAACGGATCCTCCTTCCAGTAGCTGGCGGTCTACAAGACAGTCCTGCTGAACCTGGGTGCTCTCAAGCCGGTCTTTTTCTGAATTACCATCACTTTCTACGGCAATTGACTCCTGGGTAATGTCGAAATAATTAATCAATCAGAGTAGTATTGCTGAACGTATTCCAAACTCTCACAAATATTCCGAAATCACGCTAGTTCATTATTGTAATTTGTGTACCTGTTCCTCATCATCCAAGCTGATGTCCATGACTGTATTACCTGGACATTCCATCGAAATTCCCTGGCTTTCAAGAGATTCGTCAAATGAAGTCATTTGTCCAGGAATAAAAGCCATATTCCGTGTCATTTCGGGCTCCATTTCTTCCTTCGTCCAAGAGGAACATTCCGCTTCCTCTCCGCTCACAGTAATCCAGGATTCATCTCTTTGATTGACCTCCATCGGACTTGCGACCTCTTCCTCCATCACAGTAGAAATAGACTGAGGGTGGGTTCCAGGCGCTTCTGCTTTCCAAGCCACTTCATTTACAATGTTAGGCTCAATCCCAGTTGGGATTTCGATCGCAGTTTGCATTTGGACCTGTTGATCTCCGTAATTCATCGGAGGTTCTGGTTCCGCAGTCAATTTGTCGAACAAGCTCATTTCTTGACGAGGGAAAGCCCTGAGCCGCATCATTTCCGCCAACTGATCTTCATTCATATAAAAGTGGTATTCTTCGTCCTCCTCACTCACGGTCCAATAATCATCCGTCAGTTCGCCCTCTATCGGGCTTACGGAGTCTTCATGAATCATAATCGAAATACATTCATTTCCGTTTGCTTTGACTCGCTTAGCTGATGGTGCACCGTCAGCATCTTCTACTGTCGTACAAGGAAGCACACGCCGTGTCTTTCCTGCAAGCACCACAATCACAATAGCACTCAAGACATAGACATGTGCCCTTCAAAGCACCAAACAATCAATTAACTCACGCTTAGTCCACAATTCTCTCGAACGGTCGCATGCCCAGATCAGCATAAAGAGAGATCCAAAGACTAGCAGAACAATGCCGAAGACCACCAAGAAGTAGAACTGTCCATGGCTCAGGTTCGGCTTCTTGTGGGTGCGGTCATCGAAAAGCCCAAACCCATAATGAACCATCCCACCTGGAACCACAACAAACTTTGAACTCTAATAACCATCAATAGAACATAAGCGGAAGGAATCGGATGAATCATGATTGTCACCAAGTCGGTGTAAAGTATGGCTGCCGTTCTCACCTCCAAGACCCATGCCCGTAGCGGATTCCTCGTTATAGTCATCCATGACTTCGGATTTGCTTCAAAAATTTACAATTTGTCGAAGTCTTTTACTTTTTCAGGTCGTTTCAATTTTATTCGGGACTAGTCAGTTCATATTTGAAGAATAAAATTTCCAAACATTTGACAATCGTAAACAAATTATGAGCACATTTCCATAGCATCCATTAATGTGATGTTGTCGGATATAGCCTCAAGAATCATAGTAACTCAGGTAGTGATATCGGAATGGTTTATTCCCAAATTCAAAGAAGTTTTCTTAATTCGGGTTAGGTTAGGTGATGTTTTTCTGCAAACCTTTTGTTGTGACTCTCCGTCATACTACATATACTACATCTTAACTGAAGTATCTTAGTTAGATCAGTAGTTCAATGTTAACCACCCTATTTGTGTTTAGCTATGTAGGAATTTCTGTCCTATTCTTGTAGCTCTTAAACACGTGCCATTTCATCGTAATTTTCTCTTTCACTCGGTTTAATTCCACCGATAGAGAAGCTGAAATTTAAAATATGGGCATTTGATGAACTTGGTCGTGATTCGTGAACATCGCCGGTACATTGTAGTCAATTAGAATTTCCGTTCTCTCCA
>JAQFYT010001925.1:0-14456 GCA_034694925.1 Ceratophysella denticulata | reverse complement strand
TAATTACATTATAACTCATACGTTTCTCAACTTACAGGGGTGAGTAATAGCTTGTTGGAAAACTAATTTTTTAATACACAACGCCTACTAAGTTAGAATTCCTAAAAAAATCCGCCGCCAAGCCTTGTCTGCCATTTTGCTTTCGAGCGAACGAGAATTTTTTTTAACTTAGTAGGCGTTGTGAAGCAACTCTTCCGATTTCCAAAATGTCCTTATTCGTCCAGATCCGTTTAGAAATGACGGAGTTATAATGAGGACTAGCGCAGCCTTAATGCATTTCAGTTCCAACGAAACAAACTCAATAATGAGTTTCTCATTAATGATGTGTTATGCTCTGATTCTTTTTAAGTGTAAACAGATCCGGGATTACGGAAACTCGATCTACTTCAATTCAACGGTAGGTTGAACGTCTTGTCAGTTACCGTGGTCACCATAGATACCTATATCTTGTCGTTCTACACTACCCGGTATTCAAGAGCATTAAAAAATAATTTGTTCGAGTTTACCGGGTATGTAAGTTGATTAAGAACGTAGAAATCATTAGGTGTAACAATATCCTTACTCAATAATTTGGCACAAAATTTCGAACGACCAGGATAATTATTCTCCTGAATATAGGTTATTTTGTTCCCCAAAGTTTTGTAATATTACATTCTGAATTCAGAACAATGAGGACAATGTTTCCCTGGAATTCAGAGAAAGCGAGTTGAGATTGAACACATACGACGTAGTAATAAACCATTAAAAGCATGTGGTACATGGTTTTATTACCCTATTCATTTCCTATAAGCTTCAAATCATTCTTTAACCGTGTTAGTATTAGTACGTACACGGACTCGGTTTTAGGATATTACGTGCTCCACATTATCACTATCCCCATCAGCGTCATCCCTCTGTCTAGCTATTGAAACTCCCCATTCAGGCTCAACCGAAGGTGTTAATGACGGGTAATCTACGTGCTCTCACTAGCAATTCATTCTTGAAATTACGATTCAGCCCTCTAACACTTCACTTGTCGTTTTACACTGACTTTACGAGTATTTAAATTATCGCTTACATGAGAGCACCAGTAAAATTCAGTTTATTATCTCACCCGCACCCATTTCGGTTTCATGCTAAACTCACATATTTAAATGGAGTCTCGTTCAAACTCCCTTCTTTGGTTCACGTCAACTTCAATGATGCCCTGATTCCAGGAAAAAGCCACAATTTTTGTGCAGTCAGGTGTACATATAAATTCTATTTGGTGCGGCGATTCCTTCACCAGATAATAACTAATTTAAGTTAACTCTTTTTTGGCAGCACCAAAATTAAATCTGTATTTGCAATTATATTAGGTTGAGATTTATAGTCGTTCGTATTTTTAGCTTTCTTAATCCGCTAATGCTAATGAAGGTAGGGGTTTTCTAATCCTTAAATCAGTTAACCCACGGAGTCTCAGGAACCATATGCAATTATTCTGTGGAATTAATAAAGAATGTGCCAGAGGGTGGGTGGGTTGTGGGTTCCATATGCTGTCTTGCTGCATTGACGGAGAAAGTGAGTTTCTGTGTCTCCAGGCCTCTCGTTTCCCATGCAAAAGTCAGGCTCCCTCCTGTGTTGTTAGGAAGCTTTCTCCAGTAGTGCCGTGTTCTGATTCGGGCAAGACAGAGGCGGGTTCAAGATGCGTCCAGCCTAGTGTATAATTGAGAGGGTCTTGGAAATAACACTTATGAATAACCCATCCGCCTCGCTTAGCCTCTTCTCGAGATGAGCTAGAAGGTGAATTTCAAATTAAAGAAAGTGACTGGGAGCGGAGTGGCTGGCTGGGTGGCAGGATGTGCGGGGACGAGGCCTGTAATAGTAATAAGACAACCTGATGAGTTGTAGGGCTGCTCAAGGATGCGGTCTCGTCTCTCCTTCATCTCTTGGCCCGAATTCCAGACGTGGAGGAGTGTGTACATGTAGAGGCATCCACAGTTCCGAGTTTTGGAGAAACACTCAGGGGCTCTCAGTTGACAAAACCGCGATTTGGAGTGACTCCGCTCATGCATGAACTCTCATGGATTTTCCTAAGCTCATTCAGCCTTCGTCTCATGAGGGTCTTTGGGTTATTCACAGTCCGCCGAAGATACAAAGGAGCTCTGTGGTTGGATTTAGTTACTCACGCAGAGTCACAATATGCCTCTAATTCCTAATTGTATCAATGAGAGCCTCGGCATGCATCCGAATTTCAGCCTTCGCTTTCCCTCTTCATTCACTTACTTCCAGTAGGCCTGCCTTTGGTGCTGAAATACGTTTCTCTTAATCCTAGCCTGACTTCCTATCGCCTCGATGAGAATTGAATGATGCATCTCCGATATGGGCACCCGCCCTTCCGATCTTATTATCGGCAACACATTGGCTCAATGCCTTGTTTCAAGATACAAACACAGATTTACTACACTACACAAAAACCGGGAGCTAAACTTTTCCCATCAGCTCAATCGTTGCCAGAGTACAACACAGAGCACTGGAAGTAACACATTTCTGATCTTATCATAATCAAGGACTGCCTTAGCTGTCTATAGATAGAGAACATCCAAAATCCTACTCCAGAGTCAGGATATAACTAAATAAGATGTTCACTACAAAGAGGATTTTCTCCACTACTGCTCGTACAATGGAAAGCTTCAGGGCAAGATTTTATATGTGGGAGAGAAAGCTTCGATTTGAACTTTCATCTTACGTCTGTTAGTAAATCCCTTTTCATGAGAAACATGGTACCTATAATATTTGTGCAGTTTCACTTATAATGACACTTTCTCTTGTGCTTCTGGGAAGTCAGGCAGCGGATGTGGACGACGGCTCTATTATGAAAAGTAAATGTCACACGGCGTCAGGAGTCTGAGGTCATTGGTCAACAAACTTTTGTTCAGTCTGAACCCTTGATCCATCACAGTTCCGGTTGTACAGTCCACACAAGTTCTCTATTCATTACAAAGTTGGTCTGAGTTGTGATGGATTGAAGAGTGCAATATTGGATTGGACGAAGAAATCAAATGCTGGAGTTTTGATAGCGTCTTTCATAACTAGATACACAGATAGTTTCTCTTCGCGCTGAATCGAAGTTGAATAAGGATGAGGACGTGGAGTGAGGAAGAAGATACAGTACAAGGCCTTCTGCTCCTTAACTAGGATAGTGGGACTTTCGAGGGATAAAACCGGATCTGGAAGACAGAAAAATTAAACGCATTTCTTGTCAAACCTTAAACCTTAAAGTATTTTTGAACGTAGAGTGTTGGGTTTAAAATTGAATAATGAAATATGTTGAGGAAAGGTAGCTTTGTAGGATAGAAGACTCGGTAAAGAAAGTAAAGGTTTGTGTACATTTCCGCTCCAATTGCATTACATGCTTTATACGGGTCACTCGACGATTCCCCTTGGTGCACCTGCAGTAGCTCATTTCAAGGTTAGAAGCGTTCCTCCAACTAATGCATGTATTAGAATTACAGGAAAATACCGAATACTTTGTTAAATTCCTTTGCGCTAGTTAGTTAGGGTTGCATATATATTTAAGCGGAACATTTTTGACAAATGTATTAATTGAAGATCAATCGCATTACTTTGTTGCTATATGGTAGCGCATGTTTATAATCTTCAAGCTTCTGTAATTGGAACGAATGGACTAATTGAAGAACACATGACATTAGACACTACAGGGAACATTAGCTGCTTTGAAGTGTGGATCTTCTTTGTTAGGTTTGTGTTGGAGAGAATGGTCGTGGAACTGTGGATAGTGGGTAATAGATAGACTGTGAGACAGAGGAAATCTAGAGGTTGATAAGAAGATCAAGCTTTTAGTTCTCGTCCGTTCCTTTCATGTGTGATCCTCAAGTTGGGCTAAAGCAGAATATAGGCTCAACCCACTGAACTGCGGACAGAGAGGCGGAGTCGACGACGGAGCAAAAACTTGGGTGAAAAGTTCGTAATTTAGTTTCTGAATGGGAGAAATGGGGATTCACTGAACCCAGGACCCAAGTACTATTTTTGTGTTGTCTTGTCTCAAAGTTAGTTTAGACTCACTCTAGTGGCAGATGCTTCCTTTCTCCGCTTTCTTCTGACTTATCCAATCAAGCCTAACTCGCTTAGAGGAAACTCTCCATGTAGGTGGAGGAGAGGCAGAAAATTAAAAGTTGTGACCCGTATGATTTGCTAAGCCGCAGAATGAGGATTTCGTTTTAATTCAACATTAAATCACATTGGAGTGATAGTCTGTGAGCTTCCAAGGTCTTCCCAAAGGCCTTGACTTCATCCTCAGACTCCAATATTGTCCAATCACATCGTCTAATTTTCTGTATCTATCAATTAATGTCTTAATTCCACAAATGTACTCAAGGCCAATCATATAACTAAATAGAGCATATGTCCTTATTTCGCTATTTAATCAAGCCTTGAGAAAAATGATGTTACAAAATTATTTTAGTAAAGTCTGCTCTGTCCTGAAAATATCAAGATTGTGGGTTTATATTTTTTATCCATTTGAGTCACAGCAATGTATGATATCTATATTGCACTCTGGGTTTGAAGTATTTGCTGAGAATATTATTATACATATAAGCGAAAATGCAATGGAATACCCAGAATGCTGGTGTATTCTTACTTGAACTCGTTATTTTGACTTTAGAATTTACGATCAATAAAACAAAAGTTGGAGGATTTTAGAAGCCATAAACTGAGTGAAATCAAAGCCGCATTGCCCTACAAGTCGGTACAAAGTGATTTATAAGATGTAAACAACAAGTTTTCTTCCGATGCACAGAGAAAGGAATTGAAAATGTTGACGTTCCTTGTTGTGGTCCTCTCAGACTCAATACCCATTATCATGCGTCTTCTTCCTTCATCCTGGATTCAATATAAGTAGCCCAGTCAGACCGGTCTGCTCCTGCCTTGCACGGATGCGTCTACAAACGGAGATTCCCAGACTCGAAGTATCAAGTGTACTCCAGGAATTGACGTCTTGGAAAGCCTCAAGTGGAAAAGTAAGTAATGTGAGAGAAGTATATGTAGATTCCGTACAGAGATCTAGCCTCTGCATGCATGAACTCCTTCAGAGCTCCAGATCCACATTGACATTCCCTCTCTGCCGCGCCGAAGATCCGCCAATCTGTTATGCTCTATACACCCTGGTTGATCGATGAGGAAAACACCGGGACGCGTGCTTTTATTTGCCAAGAAACATTCGTTCTCATGCACCCAGTTCTCCATACTACCAAACTACCCTCACTGTCCTCGTCGTGGGGCCATAAAAAACGAAATGGGAATGCCTGTGAGCGATCTGTTCTCTCTCGGCTTTATCCATGCCTCTGCAATTCAAAGATAGATTGGGATTTCTGGGTGAGAGGATGTGTAATGGGATGGGATGTACTTCCTTCTGTCGGCTCCCAAATGGACTTCCTCTGTTGACTCACTCCCCGCTCAATATGTCAACAATATGGAAATGGAAAACCGCAGCGTAGGAAGCAATTTCCGTACTTATCAAAGCCGAACCTTTTCATAATAATCTTTACTATTTAGTTGGATTAAATTAAGTCCCTTTGGGCATCAACTCACTCAGGTTACAAATAAACGGCAAATTATTCCTTTTGTTTTGAGAGTTCCCGGAATCATTGACTCCATGAAATGGAAAGTGACAGCTCAAAAGAAAAGGGTGATGTGAATTGAATGGTATACGAACTCTACCTTGGCAACAGATAAACTGTGGAGCTAGGGTGTAGGTTGTACGTGGAAATGGAAGGTGTCCTACATTCCTGAAAGGACTTTTGCTATAGGAGAGCCTTGGGCACGGTGCTGTGAGTTGATCTGAATGGGAGAAAACTCAGAGGTGCGTCATTACATTTCCATCATCAGGTGTCAACCAAGGAATCCCTCCTTTGGCCTACATCAGCTCCCAATCCAATATGGGCCTCGAATCGAAGAGTAACAAAGAGCAGGAGATTGAATATGATATGAATGCCTCTGCTATGCTCAGGATCGACTGCCTTTGACGTGAGGCTTCCATCCTGCTTTACGGCTAGAGAAAGTGTGAGAGAGAGCACTCTTAGTTTCACCAGTCTATCTCTGTTTACAACCTAGCCTTTGGTCCTTTCCGGCATATCGTTATTAATAATCTATGTATAAAGTTCTCATTCCTACCATTGATTGGGCCGCAAAGCTATATACAATAGAACATATCCTAGATGGATTGATTATTTTATTTAGTAATCTATTTCTAGAATCAATACAGCTCTACCGTTATTAAAATGATCCCAATCGTTATCATTCACAATTTCAGTTTTGGACGTAGACAGACGAATACGTTGTTTCATTTGTATGTAGAATTATATTCCTATTGATTTTTACGTGAGAATTAGTAGGACTACATTGAAGATACTGTCGTCAACCATGATCAACAGTGCGTACTAGATGGTTGAGGATAGCCCCAGACCCTAGCAGACTGTCCAGTCAGCAAGACTACCCGAGAAACTCTTGCCCTAGAAAGAGAGGACGGAGCAGACGGAGCAGAAATGGTTTCCCAGTTTCTCTCGAATCCATAAATTAAGGAAGTGGAGGACAAATTCGCTCCTTCTTTTTCTCTCTTTCTGTGGTTTTCTTCGTTTGACTGAGAAAATCTTGAAAGCCACATTTAATTACTGTGTTTTACGACCTGGACTCCGAGAAAAAGATTCTTTTCCCTCCACCAGAGACTTCTCTCTCAAGTGCAATTGTTCCGTATTCGACACGGCAGCTGAGACGGATGTTCTTTTTCCTGAGCACACTCTGGGTATACATAAACTAAAGCAAGAAAAAAAACTTTTTCATTGGGTCAAGAAAATTACTTCCGATTCTGTGAAATGAAGACGAAATACAAAATACACGCGCTTTGGACGAAGAACTGTGTAGTGTGTAGTGAGAGTAGTTAGTTCCAGAAGTAAATAGCTAAGCTAGCCCACTGTATCACGAGTATGTATTTACCCGTACTTACTTACATGCTCATTTATATTGTTTGGCTCGTGTCTCTCCACTAGTATGACCCATGACGTTTGTGTGTCCTCCGCGGAGTATAATGCCCTGTGTCTCGGAGAGCACCGAGGTTTGGCCATTTAGTTTTTTTTTCAAGCAATTTCTCTCTCTCAACTCCGGACAGAGAAAATCTTTCTTCTTCCTGTGACAGTTATCGGGTGGTTGTAGTGGCACACTTGAGTCCGATAATCGATTCTGGGTAAACTCATTTCATTCCCACCTAGCTGAAATGTATCCATTCCAGGGCCTTTTCTCCGTTCGTTCCAGGCAGCTGTAAGGCATCTCAATCTTCTCCATCTAACGCTCCCATTTTCTGCAAAACGTGTATTTTCCTAGCTTATTTCTTGCTCCAATAAATAATGATGAGCTACGTTGGCCTGGAGCTACCTAGACATAGACATCATTTCCAGTACTTACATTATGTATCACTGCGTAGATTGGAAAGCCTTGTAGCGTCCAGACCTTTGGAGCATTTTTTCAACATAAATTCAATGTTTGGTTGATATTAAATTTACAACCCGCTTGAGTGAATGGATATTATTTTAGGCTTGATATAAAATTTTTTTTTGATAAAACTGCTAGGATATTAATTTAAACTAAGCAAATGTAGTTTCATTCGACCAAATTCCTAGACTGAAGGAATGCTAAATGTAATATCGAATGGTTTGGGAAGCCAAACTGCCGATTACTCAGCGGGATACGGCACCATTGGAAAATGAAATAAAGAGCCTAAAAGACAGGATATAAATATTGGTGAGAAAACGCAGGCCTTTTCCCTGCCTGCCTCGTAATGTGAAATAGGCTCGAGAATGAAAAATTAGAGATTCCCCTGGTGCACTAATGTACGTGTCCGCGTGCCTGGTTGGGAATACCCTATGGTCTACACCAGATACCTTTTAGAATCTCGTTTGACAAAGTTTCCCAATCCTCCTGATTACAGTATTTGAGAATCAACTCTCCTCTCCCCACCCACCCTATTTAATACACTTTCTGATTCGAGGAATTCTAACAAATTGTCCTGAAGAGACCATAATTAATCTCACCAGTCAGGAACCTTATTAAAGTTAGAATTAAGGAGCGTGAGTTATTGACTATAGGCCGAGGGGCACGTGGCTCTCTGCTGTTTACATACATAGTACATAGACGGATGCCAGTCCACTGGAACCTTCAATTAATGAGATTAAAAATGAAATCAGGAGTCTGTGTGCGACATGTATGCGTGCGTAGACTAGGAGCCAGTATGGTAAATCTAAATTGTTTTCTACACTGCTATGCTCGTCCTCCACCAGTCCCAACTTCAGTCAGAATTAATTTGCTTGTAATCATTCTCACTTGTCCTCGGCAGGATGTGATAGCAGTATATGGACGTAGAAACGATACCCTGTGTGTCTCTTGAACATTCAATTCCATTGAACCCGTAATGAAACAATTGGGCTGGCGCCAACCAGGCGTCCATATTTTATTTTAATTTTGTTAGGGGCGTTTAACCTATGTCATCGCCATCAGTGCTTTGCTTAGGAAAGACTTCGAAACGTCCGATTGTCGCAGAATCATGTGATATTTTTAATCATTTTAACCTGTACATGCAGGTAAAGTCGAATTAGTAATTGTAGACAAGGCAAGATCCCTCTCCAAGCGACGTGACATTTATGACTGGGTACTCATACAGACCCAGCCAGTGCTGGATTAAATTAAAAGTCAATGCGCCGGTGCCAGGTACCAAGTTGGCGATCGATGATACATATAATGTAGGGAATTGTCAAATTGATACTTTTTGGATACAACTTTGTGAAGCTTTATACAGCTTCTCAGATGGACCAATGAAAATATATATTTATACGATTAATATATAACTTACAGGCGTGAAAGCGTTTAAGTACCAGTAATTACATTTTACTGCGTACAAAGCAGCTTTTGGACTGCTATCACGATAACTTTGCAGATGGGACTATAATAGGATTCAACTGGTACCAACTGGCCAATGAATTGTACAAATGAGATACACGATCAGAGACTCCATGATCGAATAGCTAGCTTTAAATTCGAATGAATTCACTGCCGTAGTGACAGTTCAAATGGACATAAAATGTGCTTCTCCTTTCACCATCTCTCCTCATTCTTTGCATGACACATGGCCGCAGGCAAAGAGAGAGACTTGGTCTTGGTGTCGTCTTCTACCATTTCACAGTATCCTTCCATTCCGGGAAATACTCGTGAAGATACAATATACCCAAGTGGGTGTACTGATACTGGTGCTGATTTTTTTTTCACATTTCTCCTATCATGTAATTGGCACATGTACGGATTTTCTTATTTTGAACTAACTGGGTACAAGAGATACAAGCGGTCCAAATAATTTATTACTTGGTGCAGAGGACGGGAATTTAGACCCACCCCGCGACAGTTGATATATTTATACTCCGACCGAACCGTATCTGCTCCACATCCACATTGAATGGTACTAGCAGAAGGGATTCTCCTCAGCAGCGAGTCTAGCATCTAGCTTCAACGCGACTTCGCATCAAAGTTGAGGCATATTGCTTGCATGTAAGTCTTAATATATGACTCGGAAACTCGTCGACGTCGGGTGAATGAGAATGCCGCATGCCGTAGCCCAATTCCAGCTATCGATTATTGACTCTCCAGCTTCCCCAAGAACTTATTTTGTTTCCAATGTGAGAAAAAATATATCGGCAATAAAGTTTGGAGATGTTGGGTGCCTTGGCTGCCCATTAGAGGAGACGGAATGAAAAAAAGGAAGGAGTCCCGAATCCGACTTAGTAGCACTTTTGAGAGTTATTGAGAAAAGTGGTTGGACTCGGAGAGTGAGAAAGCTCTAATGTTCCTTCCAGAAAACTCACATCTCCTCCTGTCCGTCTTCTGGCTTCTCCTATTTGCAATATAATTTTTCATGGCAAAGAAAACCAACCAAGCCTGGTACAGGGTGGCAAACTGGACCAGATCAGTGGCAATGCCGTTATAACTGATAATCTAAGAGATAGTTTCAATTATAAAAGGACTAAAAAGTGTATAACAAGAATATCGTTTTAAAATCATTATCTCCAAATCTGCCTCTGTTAATCTGTTTTAATCATGGTAAATCCATGTTTACTGGTCTGCGCCCAGCAAGAAAGGGTAAAGTTAGACTCTGATTGTGAATGCAAGTAATAAAAGTAGGTAAAGCTCTAACTCATAAAGTATTTGTGAAACGATATTTCGTTGACATATCGATATTTTTAAGGACACGAAGTAGATCACCCTGACATACTTTGTCCATTATAGGAAACTGCGGTTTGCACTAATTCTGACCACTCTGGCCGTATTTCGCTAAACCTGAGGACAATAGCGTTAATTCTGGGATTCAATCGGCTCAATTTTCGCCTAGTAGTAAAATAAAAAAAAAAGTAAAGTAACGTAAAATCGCGAACGAGGATTGGCGGCGGATTTTTTGATAAAGATTTCCACTTAGTCTCCGTTGTGTACTAAAAAATTAGTTTTCCAACAAGCCCTCACTCACTCCTGTAAGCTGAGAAACGTATGAGTTATAATGTAATTAGCAATTTAAAAAAAACAACTGGAATACACTGTGTTTTGTGTTTGTAAAAGGCAGAGACATCAAACCATACCGTATTCGCCATACGGCTCCAAAGCGTACTCCTTTCCAAATACCTTTCACTTGCATACTAGAAATACGGGCGGCGCCCCCATAGCGCCCTAGATTCACACTGTTCACCCAGCTAGCCTAACTTTAACGTTTACTTTTCGCCACCCTGGATATTTATAGGCAGCCTTACACTAGCTTTGGTCTAGCCAGAATATTACAAAGTTATAACTCCGTCAATCCACTACTGTTTGGACTTCAAGTCTTTGTTTTCCTCGGGTAGGGGTTCGTAACCCGGCCATATTTTTTCCACCGAGGAAGAATGGGGGAAGAGAGGAAGTAAAGAAAAAAGTTGAGTAACTTAACTTTACTCTTTGGTACGTGATCGATTCGACCAAATTATTATCCTGATGGTGAAAGAAAGAAGTGGAGGAGAAGTTGGAAGCTCGATATATATTAGTTCCCTTCTCCGCCCAGCAACCTCTAATCCCGCCGAGGAGAGGTATAAAAACTTTCTCCTTTTTTATGCCCTTACCGCATGATTCCAAGCCAGCAGCCCTCCAGTAAGTACTAATACATGAGGCAGTTGTTAGTATACACCATTATGCTCCGTCCTATTAAACCCAAACCCAAACCCTCTGCCTGGCTCTCATCTCTTTCTCCCTCCGCCCTGAACAATTTGATTATTATTTCCCCACTAATATTCTTTTTACGCTCAGAATCCAATTGAACCACTATCCCTTTATATAGACTCTACCTACGTAATCCGATTATTTCTTTTCCAACTTGTTATTTCATGCTTTCCGTTACTTCCGGCTCCAGTAGAGCAGTCAATATGTACTTGTCCGAGTCCGAGACTTATTGTTAGATTCAATTCCAGATTGGGTTAAATACTACAGACTTATTTAATATCCGATTTATAAGGATGACACATTTGCTGCAACTCAAAGACAGATTCGGATGCAGAATTCCGGTATACTTATTATAATGAACTCGGAATTGCAGCATTAGCGGATTTACCCATTAGGTATACCGTATGCTTAGTATTTGATCCTATTCCAGCACTATAATTAATTAATTACTATTACGACAAAACTAAGATTTAGTTAAGAAACGAAAAATTAAATTGTGCAAAGTCTAATTAAATGTATTCAGTATTTGTGGAGTTTTATGCCCTTGCTAAATACCGTAATGCACAAAAATGTCAATGCCTAAACCGCTTACCGATTAAGCTTTTCTGGGAATTAGGCGAGATCAGACTAATTTTAAGCTTAATCCCATTCCGTATACCACTACGGTTTTTAAAAGAACATTAAATTATGAACAGTGTCTTTAAATTAACATATAAACCAAACTTTAGCTATTGTTAGAACAATCAATCCCAATTCCAATTCCAAGTTATTAAAAATGAAGCTTAAGCTGACCCAACCAATGAAAATACCCGGCTTCAGTTGAGACCTGTCAGTGTACCAATATAGATAGGTGGTCCTATACGTGAAAGCAAAGCTTTTTTATCTTTCATATTCAATGTCACAGACACTCGATTTTGGGTTGGTCTAGTGGGCTGGTGGACAGACGGCAGGGTGGGGGGAGGTTTATATAAAAAATCGACTTGAGTAAATACGCCGGAAATGTCTTTTTTCTCACCACAGGAATCGACATAAGCTTCATAAACCATTTTCTTTCTTTCCTAGCCAGACACGGAGGAGCCCATGCAGTCAGAAAAAAAGCTGGAGTGGAAATCAAATAGGTACCCTTCTCCCTTGGAAGAAAGCTAAAGGTTCTTTATAGTGTGTTTAACTTCTCAAAAGTAGCATAAGGGGAGGAAGCACACAACAGGAGACATACACAGGAGTAAAAGAACAAAAGCCTTCTTCCATCCAAAAAAAATTCTGAATTGAATTGAAAGAAAACTCAATTCAAGCAAATCTTTTTCGTCTCGTCTGACGTCCTTCCTTCTTATAGACTTTTGCTGCCATGCCATTCCTTTCTGCTAAACTCCACATGCATTAGGAGCCTTCCTTGAGTTTCCCACACCACCCTACACACCCTCTGCCTCTGAGCTCGGCTGGGCTCTGTGTCTGTGAATGACTGTGACGAAGTTGAAAGTAAACTGAATTGAACCAAAAAAAGAAGAGAAAAAAATCCATTAATAGAGCTGCTCCATTTAACCTAACTTTCTTCTATTGTTCCTTTCTTCTCTTGGGTGCGTGAGTTTTTTTCGTTTCTGGAGCTTTTTTTTACCGTCGTATAGAACTATACATTTAACACGTCTCTCCAACATGGCTTTATGATGCTAAAAGTCTCAAGGCTCCAACTATTTATAAGAACGAAGTGCACGGGGTTGTGCGTCTTCCCGAAGCATTATTTTCACTTCATTATCACAGCTGGAGAGAAGGGGATTGAGGTTGAAAGTTGAAATCTGGAGTTTGCATCTTAAATACCAACAACACTAGGAGTGCTTGAGAATTTATATTGTGTCTCAACGGCTTCACGTAAGTCGCCTTGGCCCTAATACATCAGAAGAAGTGTCAGCGACAGGATTTGAGATTTCTGGAACGTTGCTTAGGTTTTTATCAAAGCAAGCGTTTCAAAGATTTTTTTTTAGAAACCCCTGTGTAGTACCAGTTTACACTTTTACACCCCATTCGACGCTTCAAGGATTTACGTTTTGCCTAGCTCCTAGCGACGAGCTAGCGGTTTAGAACAAGAGGGTCTTATGGAACTATCTATGCCGTCCGTCTGTTTTCATTTATTCTCCTTAATGCATATCTTAACTTAAAACTAGTATCAAAATCCATGCACGATTAAAAAAGGTTACGAGTAAAGTCGTCCAAGTCCAAAACGTTCAGGAGCCAAAAGCCAAATACATTTTAAATTGCAGTACGTATTTACGCAATGAAAATTTTTGGTACCTAGTCATATTATTTTCTAAACTCAGTCAAAAATTCAAAATAGAGCAAACCTCAATAACCCTGTTAAAAATTAACAAATGCGTAATGCAAAACATATGAAATATTTTCCCAAGTAGGTAATCGTTTCTGGTTCAAGGCTGCAGTAAAGCAGATTTTTCCTCACACGTAGAGTACAGCTGTAGAAACAAGTAGGTACCCAACCACGCATCGAAAAAATTTATCAGACTCGGATAAATCAAAATTGAATGAGTGAAGGACTACATGGTGATTTGCATTGAATGAATGATTGAAATGAGGAATTAAATTAAAGAGTGGCAAATGAAGTGAAACCTGATTGTGACCGTGGAATTGTAAAGAAGGATGAAATTAAATCAGAGTCCGTATGAATCCAAAGAGTGAGTGGGCTGGGGATAATTCGGATCGAGTTTGAGTATTAGGAGTAAAGTAAGCGGAAGACTTATTAGATTGAGTGCGATGGGGATTGTGGTTGTGTCGAAATACGTTTTATTCAACTCTCATTTCCCAATTGGTTTATCCACGTCTCCTCTGCTTACAATTTGTTACTTCGAAATCATTGTTCGGCTACAAGAAGGGAATTAGGTAGGCACGACCGTCAGCCCTGTCTGTCCCTCGTGTGGCTCGGGCTCAGGTTTGGGGCAGACGTAAGTTTAGTAAAACCGAAGCGTTCGCCAAATCTCAGGTTTTATTATTTACAAGGTGTAACACACATTCCCCACGTCGAAGTAAATTGGAGTGAAACTGTGGTCTGGCATGCTATTTCGTTTCACCTTTTGTACAATTAACATCCCTTTCGTCATTTCTATTCACATTTACTCAAATAGGTACCGCCTGTTCACAAAGTAGCCTACCCCCCTTGTTTATGTTTGGTACCAGAATGTCGAAGCATACAGGGCGTCCCG
>JAQFYT010001924.1:0-14459 GCA_034694925.1 Ceratophysella denticulata | reverse complement strand
TCTCGGAGATGTGTGGACGAAAAATTATAAAATAAAGGCGTAAATACAGCTAATTATATTTTTCAATAAATGGTGGTGTCCGAATTTTGAATTATCAAATCGTTCGCCCGTAATTAATTAATTAGAGGTAATTGAGCCTGCGCCAGAGTGAGGCGATGTGAGAACTTCCTATCCTTGACTTAGTAGAGAGATTGAGTGTGAGCGGGCTCATCTTTGGGCGTATCCACATATGGATAGATCCAGCTGAACTAAGTGTCCATTTGGTAAAACACGTATCTGAATCTCCCTAACTCCTGACTGACTCTGCCGCCTCTGATGGAGAGCGGGAGAACAGATGCCCTTTTAGGTTCCTCTTAAGGCCTTTTTTTTTTACCTGAGACACTATCCCCTGCGCGTGGGTAATGGCATGGGGTTGGAGTACGGCCAGGACTTTAAGTCCAGCTCCGTCAATTCTTAACTTAGAATGGCCAGTGATATGTCAATCGAAAGATAGACATACGGATAACACTGCGAGTCTCTTAGCTGCTGCCCGGAACAGAGAAATTGAACGAGATCTACTTTTTGTTCCACACTGCCCTTCATTGGAATTGGGGCAAAGAAGAGCAATACGACTTCGTGCCTCTACTGTGCACGGACATTCTTCCTTCATGGAATTGGAGAAATGTCAGTTTATAGGCATTGGAATCAGTAAACAAAATATGCTTAATTGATTAATTTCGTTTGGATTTAATAAATGGCCTGTGAGCATTATTTTAAGAAAAGTGCAATAAATCAAGATTATACATCACATGATAACATTATACATAATGCACGATAAGGTAGTGCAAATACGAGTAATAACTTTGTGTACAATAGAAACCGGGAATTCGGTGGACACGCAGTTGCTAAAGTTTCCGAGACATTACGCTGATGTCGCTGCAGCTGAAGTTTTGTTGAAGCTTGCAGGAATGTAAACAGTTGATGCTTAATTGAACAACAATAAAAACAAAAAAAGTAACAATTTAAAGTAACAATTCAAAGTTAAGCATGTGGGCATGCCAAACTTTGAAATTTGAATTGAAAGTGAAATTGAGCTTACCAATTTCAAAGCTCGCAATCAATGATACAATTTCCTCCACCTGGGCATCTTATGATTGGACCCGTGACGCTACAGTATTTGGACCTTTGTGTATTCGCATAATACAATGTAACCTGTACAGTTTGCTGGTCTTCATTAAAATCATACAAATCGAAGCCCCAGTTGTCACGATCAAAATAGGCGGGGAGTTCTTTCACAATATCTAAGAAATCTCGATTCAGCGAGTATCCATATTGCCCTTCATTAGAATAGGAACCAAATGATCCTTTAAACCAGGTACTCTCAAATCCCAGTGCTGATGTCCGGTGCTTAAACTCAAATCTCCAACCAGTGGAAAGTGTTATGAAACCGAATATGGCTAGAAGAACAAGTGGAGAAAAATTTGTTTTTTGAGCCATCTTCTTTCCGTGTGTGGATTGCAAAAAAATGTACTGCCGTAGATATATGCACTTGTAATAGCTCGAAATAAACTACTGTTGGACTAATCGTCATTTGTTAGCGTATTTATTACATGTATTTTACAATTGAAATTGTTCCAGATGTGTTATGTCTGTTTTAGTTCAAATACAATTTTTTTATCAGGCAAAGATCAACAAAAATACTGCAAAACTGACAAAACAAATAGTTAGGAAAACATTTCCTGGGAGTAAGCGTAAAGATCGGTGTAAATGTACGCACTACCGTACTATGCAGTAGTATTTTGCAGTGCATTATGTTCGTCTGCGACATGGCAATAAAATAACAAACCATTCTGTGAAGTAGGTAAGTAATATCTAGCATCCCATTACAATAATCTGTAATGCTGATTCGTGGTAAAGTGCAGATACCTCTGTTGCGAAATACGAATCTATTGTAGTTAGTAGTCATATATGTCAATATTGATAAATTGATATTGATCAATTGATAACTGGCAGATGGCAATAATTCCTCATTATACGTCCGGCGAGCGAAGAGAGTTCCTTATCATTGTTACTCGATGATGACGAATAGAAAATATAAATATAAGGGAGTAAATCCGGTTAGTAAAGAATTATACACATTTAGCTATGTATTTCAGCTAGTATTTGACTGCGGCGTAATTGAACAGAATTTCATTAAATTGTAGATTTCAATCCATTTATAGCGATTGTAAGGCTGGTTTACTTTATTTATTCGTTTCTATTCAGTGATATTTTGGGGGATTTTAGCTACTAAAATCAGATAGCTGCAAGGATTTCCATGTAACTCGGGCTTTAACTTTAACACAGATTTGCAGCATTTGACCTTACCTTCTTTCCGCGACATTTAGGCGTACAATTTTAAAAATAATCGTAACCTGGTTACAGGTTGCTGAAAGTGTTATTTTATGCCGTTCTACTGCAATCTTGCCAATGATCCTGGGAATCAAATTGTGACAAAACCAGGTATAGAATCCGACAGAAACTGCCACTGTTATTTCGACCCGTCCTGGCCCTCTTCTGGAGTAGTATGGTTGCGCAGCGTACCTTGGGGTCTTCGGAAATTACTAAAATGGATCCGGGATAAATATGACAATCCGGAAGTCATTATCACCGAGAATGGAGTGGGTACCTACGCCTGATGGCAGGATCGATGACACGTATCGCGTGGATTTCTTCAAATCATATATAAACGAAGTTTTGAAAGCGATAATTCTGGACGGATGCATTGTAACCGGTATTTGCCTTGGTCGCTCGTGAATTGCTTTGAATGGCATAGTAGGTATACGTATGTAAATAGTTGTGTGTTACTGCCACATGCACCCTTGTAATACGTTCTTACGTTAGCTAATGAAAGACACATTATTGCGATACAGAGTGACGTTTGGGGTAAATGCCGTTGATCTGAACGCACCAGCTGGGTCAACAAGGAAGCCTAGAAATTCTGCCAGAATTCTCGAAGAGATTTTCAAAAATCACGGCTTTGTTAAGCCTTGACTTCGCAAGGGCTGTTATACCGAAACCACAAATAGACGTTAAATAAATTACAATATTTAATATTTATTTTACTGCTATATCAAGGTAATACCGTCACCTCTATTCATACCCAGCTTGAAAATCAATTAAATGAGTTTACCTAGTCTTGAAACATCAATAATATTTAAAAAGTATGCCTTAATTCATGGCGGAGTACCACAACTGAGTCGACTACTCCCGGCGCTTTCTGGACAGGTTTGCGAGTTCAAATACGGTGTATCTGGCAAAAATCGTGTCAAATGCTGGCTCATATCAAGAAATAAAGTCCGGGTACCGTAGACGCATTACAATAGTTGTGTTAATTTGAGTTTCCTAAATACCTACTATTTGGAATTCAGCTATAAAAAAAGCGTTTTAAAAAGCTTCAGTTAATCTGACTCATTTCTTTAATATTTCATTTTCTTTAATGATATTTAAAGCAAGAATTCAACAGTTTTGTGGCCCTCAAAATACAATATGAAACCAATAATAAATAAATTTATTTTGCTCTTATGTACAAGTTGCAGTCCATCTCCAGGTCATTGTTCTACATAACCTGAGTCGTCACCTATTACATTTACTTACCGCAAAATTGACCTAGCTAATTAATTTAACTGACAATTTTTTTTATTTCGCAAGGAAATAAGTACAACCTGGTACGGAGCTTCATTTTAGCTGGAAATAATGAACTCCGCAGTAGCCTTAATAACTTATAAATTCGAGTTCCACAAAATTAATTTCATTAGTCAAAATTTAAAACAAAAGAGCAGCCGGAAATATTGTAATCTTTCTTACAGAGTTATTTTTTGTTGTCGTTTAAATTGACTGGTTCTTGTTTGCAAAATATCAAACCATAGCTGCTGTTTGCTGTTTGCAGTTGAAACATGGGCATATTTCGGAAGTTGGTAATTATTTCTTTGGATAGTTTATCTAGTACCTAGTCGCGTTGTATTTCACAATTTTATGTACATCCATATTTAATAGGTGAAGGGGTTATGTTATCGCACTGAGCTTTGTAATTTCCATAAGCAATCGTCGTATAGTTCCGTAAATGTTGTGGCTAAGCCAGTGCATATGTTAGTGTCATTTAAAGCTTGCAATTAGCTCAGATGTATACTTAATGAAAAGCCGAGGTTCGAGTTTTGATTTTCTGCGTGTTTAAAATAATCAAATTAATTAATCAGTGGTGAGATTTCCGCACGACGCGACGTTTGGAATGGTAAAACTTTCCGTATCATTTTCTCAGAGATGTTTAAACGAAAAATTATGAAACAAAGACTAAAAATACAGCTAATTTTTGTCTTCAAACAATGCCGAAAGCCAAACTTTGAATTAACACCATTAACCTTGAATAATTTAATTATTTGCACTGTAATTACTACGACCTCTCCTTGTGGGTGGAGATGGAACAAATGCCCTTAGAAAGCTAGCTAGTTCTTAAGTATCTGCTCTAAAGTTCTGTATCTCCTAATTGGGACTACTTCAAAGGCTTAAAATTTAGCAGTTAATAAGGAAGGTGATTTTGGTGAAAATCCCATATTTTTGCCTTCGTTCAATTTCCAATAGCATTTTCTAAAACGTTATAAAATTCAATAATAAAGCAGGATTTCTCACACAACCCTTACTAAATGTTTAATGAAAACTGACCATGCATTTTACACGTTTTTGGCTCAAAGTCAAAGTTGAATCAACTTAACCACAGATAAGATAACTCATATTCCTCTTTCATTTAGTTTGCTTAATATTGACACTTCTTCGCACCACTTCCTTCCCCTACGCATAGAGTTTCATAGCAAATAGGTTAATTTATACCCAGATTACTACTAAAAGGTTTTTATTAAGAAAACTCATATATATCGTCGAATTTACAGATAATAATATTTAATATATATAATAGCCTAATGCAAGTTCACCAAAGATCAGCTAGTTCAGCAATTTCTGCAACAAATAGTAGGTATTCAACATCCATGCAAAAATCATTTCAGTCATTCTGTAGTGCAGTGCAAATAATTACTTCATTTTACTTTGGAAGCGTAGTTTGTGCGATCGTGTGGAAGAACAATGGGCAACTTTAATAAATTCAAAAGGAAGAAATATTTGAACTTGAAAACTTGTTTTCTCGGTTTCGTTGCCTTAATTCTTGTATGCTTTGAGCTACGTTATACGTTTCTGAGCACCAGCACCACGACACCGATCGGATTAATTAACACCGGCATAGCACTTGAAGTGGAGCCGTTCTGTAAAATGCCGTATCTGCCGTTGTACCCCCCAGAAATAACTCCTCACCTGATCAAAGTGAACAGAATAATGTGCACTGGAACTGAAGAGGATTGGGTCCAGGTACACAATAATGAATCGTATGCCTTCGTCACTGAGACTACGAAAGCCAAATACGCTCCCGTAACTTGCACGTTTCAAGGTAATTTTATGGGTGGTATTTAATGCGGCACTGAGAATAATGAATTGGCACTGAGAATAATGAATTAGCACTGAAAATAATGAATTGGCACTGAGAATCATGAACTGGCACTAGGTTCAAATCAAGCAAAGTCAGTGCTAATCCATGATTTTCTAGTGCCAAATTCTTGATTCTCAGAGCCGCATTAAATATACCCCTAATTTTATTGTCTAAAGCTTAGGAATATCTTGTACAATTCTTGTTTCTTATTGCGAAACAATATAGATGTGGAGCGAATTGCCGGAGATGTAAAAACCAAGCTTGGTGAAAAGCGCACAGGTCAACACTATAAGTTTGAAAATAACGATTTTGTTCTAGTTGAGTGTGAATCGAAGCTGCATGGAAAGAGGTAACTTTTTTGCGAGTTCCAAAACGATAGCTCACCAGTGAAATAGAATTCGTACTTGAAAATATGACCGGCGCAATTAAAAATACCAAATGTTCAAATATTCAGATGGATGTCCGTGTTGGCATCTCCACGGTCTGTTCTAGCGCTACCAGATTCTGAAAGAAACACAAAGGCCAAGTCAAATACTAGAAGTACAGGTCGACGCCTTCATCCCAAATTAAATGTCTTGATATGGGGTCATGACTCTTTGTCACGGAACATGTTCATAAGGAAATTGAACAAATCCTACACTTACCTTAAGAATGAATTAGGTGGTCATGTTTTGGAAGGCTACAATATCGTGGGAGACGGAACACCGCAAGCTCTAATTCCAATTTTGACCGGACAGACGGAAGCAGAATTACCCGAAACAAGAAAAAGCCATGGAGCCGCAGCACAGTTCGTAAACGTGTATCCATTTCTGTGGAAGACATTTCGAGAAAATGGATATCTTACTGGTTGGCAATTTTCATTAACTATTCAATTATACAAAACATTGATAAATACCATACAATCAGTTTGTTTCATTCGAAAAGGTTACATGGAAGACTGTCCAAATATTGGAACATTTCAATATCGCCTAAAAGGATTTCAAGAACAGCCTACAGATTTCTATATGAGACCCTACTTTCTTGAAGCCACAAAGTATTTCAACAAATTCCCAAATCTCTGTATCGGTTCTGTTCCACGACACAAAGTAGTGATGGATTACGTGAAGAGAATCATGGTAGCAAAACGGGAAGTTCCAAAATTCGTATTCAGTTTCCATTCCGAGTTATCACATGGAGACATGAATCTGATTGAAGGGGCTGACGGGGACTTCACTAATTTTCTTACCCAGCTCAGGAGCAGCGGTGTTCTGAATGAAACAATTCTCATTATTATGAGTGACCACGGTTCCCGATTCTCATCCTGGAGGTATTGCCTAATTTAACTGTTCTCAGCCCAATCCGTATTGATTTCTTTAAATCGGCTAAACATTAAAGTGCCCAACTTGAAATGTAAAAGTACCCGGCAAAAATACTACTTTTGCCCGATTTCAATTTTTTTTTGTCGGACTTTAAATAAAAAAATACCGACCAAGAACCAACAGAAAAGCACTGCCAAAATCAAACATTTTGTGGGACAAACAACAAGAAATTCAGCTATGAATAATTTGTTGTCAATACATATCAGTGTATACATAATAGTGCTTCATTTGTATTTATAGTACATACATATATGTGCCAGTACTTTCGTATGTTAAACGTGGTCATCGTCTTAACCTAAACGGCCGTTATAAACACCGAAATTTAATTATTTAATTACTGTTCTAGAACGAAATTTCACGCTCTTTCCAATGGTGATATTTAATTTTTTCTAAACCAACTTGTTCTGTCATCTTAACTTTAAAATCGTAGAGAATAAACCGAGCGAGCGACCGTGCGACTGTCCGTCCGTCACGTCCTGTAAACAAGTCTATCAACACAGTATAGTGCACACCGGCGCGTTGACATACCAACAATTACACACCACGAATGCAAAATTGGAAATCAATTTTTTTATATTTTTTGAAGTAAACTTAAGCTGTAAACAACTACAGGCGACAACGCGACGGGCCATGGTTTCCATGGCTGCACATGCTAGTTTATGATAAAATTCAATCAAAATTTTCGAAAAGCATTGGCCATCTGAGATATTAAACGAGTTCCAAGGACAAAGTACATGTCACAATTGGAAAGACCATGAAATTTTAGTTTAGAAACAGTATTAACATAATTAATTTTCGATGTTTATAAAGGCCGTTCAGGAAATGATATGTTTCAAACAGGCGGAAGAAACAGGTAAAGTTGATCAAAATAAATATTTTTGTCGGGCACTTTTACATTTAAAATCACACTTAATCTCACCCAATTCAATTCCTTATCGTTTATCCGTTAACCCTGTTCTTTCTTTATTCAGGAATACTCAGCAAGGAAAACTGGAAGAACGCCTACCAATGTTCATGTTTGTATTTCCATCTTGGTTTCACAAAGTTTACCCTGTCCCATATCAAAACTTTGTTCGAAATACAAAATTACTTTCAACACCTTTCGACATTCATGAAACAATTCAAGATATACTTCGATTTAGTGGTCTTCCCGATGACTCTCCCTATTTTCAAGGAAAACAGATGGTGAAACGTGGCATGAGCCTGTTTAAACCAATACCAGAGGAGCGTTCTTGTGCTCAAGCTCAAATTGAGCCACATTGGTGTGCCTGTCTTCAATGGAAAATGACACCAAATGATTCTACCATTGTAAAAGAAGCAGGAGAGGTATTTAGGAAAATCATGTCGGCTTACTGTGTTTATAAATTTTCAAAGCGATTGAATTTGTATTTCAGAAACTCGTAAACTTTATCAACAATATTACTGAGAGTAATCGAGAAATATGCTCATTATTGGAGATGTCACAAGTCCTATCCTCAGCGGTGTTGTACCCTAAAAACGAATTGCTCAAATTCAAGAAAACTAAAGATGCTGATGGACGAGTTGCTGACCTGAGCGGTGTCTTAGCTGTGTCACAGATTGTACTCCAACTTAAAGTGGAGACTAAACCAGGCTTGGGGCATTTTGAGGCATCAATTATGCTCAATGTCAATACCAACCAATATGAGATACGGGTAACTTAGTTAACAAACAATAACTTTAATCTTGTAATTTCGTTTCTAACAAAGTATGGATCCTTCACTTATTGTTGACAGGAATCGGACATTAGCCGAATCAATAAGTATGGAGAACAAGCACGATGCGTTCAAACAGATGCACTGGAAAGTTTACGAAAATATTGTTACTGTCACTAGATATAGGTACTACATTTATTTTAAATATTAAATAGTTTGAGCCTCAATCCAAATATCGTGAATTAAATATGACCAATTTTTTAAATAGCTGACGAGAAGAGAAATTACTGACTGCTGTAATTTTATAACTCTTAATTACTGTACGCGCACACATGACAACTTGATGTTGGCTTTGATAATTAATCAAATTCTGAGTCTCAGTACAAGTTTCTCTTCGTATTTTAAAATATTGTAACCCAATATATCGTTAAATTATAACGTCTTTTAACGAAAGATTCGAACAATGTTCCAGTGGCATTACGGTTTTTTAAACTCATTCTGGTCAAATTTGTACCGCAACTGCTGGTATAGACAAAGTTTTTCATATGGAGTCAAAGTCAAAATCTCCCATAGACAGCGAATCAACGGATATTCCAGGACTGAAAAGTCGTAACCTCAAGGAAGATTGGGCGTGTCTCAGCGACCTGTGTGACCGAGCGTTGCTTCTGGAGAAGTTGGGCCCGGCCGAGCGACGTTTAGAAGTATGCGGTGTGAATTTCCGATTGCTGGGCACGCCGAGTGAAGTACCCAGCCTATTCGGAGCAATTTCAGGAGCCCTCACAGGATCAGCGGAGGACTGGGACGTGTTTCAACAGAAAACATATGCCTTCATGGCGGAGGGACACAACTGGGTCGACTACTACCGGCGCATTCTGGACACGTTCACGAGTTTGAAAGACGGTGTCCAGAGAAATCCGGGTCAGATTCTGGCGCGTATCAAGAACCAGAGTCCGGGTACCGTGCTGGAGCTCCATGCTGCAGCTCGACGGTTTCACTTTACATTTACGGTGATCTTCGTGGAAGGGCGTAGAGAGGAGGAAGTTCCCGAGTGCGACGTGTACACGAACCATGACCCTGACGTGACTGGTGGAGCGGAAGGGGTCAAATACACATTCGTCCGCTGGGGTGGCCAGAAGGATAGTCAGAACTGGCATTGGGAATTGCTGAAACCCATCGGGTAAGTGCTGTATTTACGAAACAATTTCAAAACATCTTGGCTAATTTCGGACGATGCTTAATTGCAGGACTCTGATGAATATTCCTGACGGATCCCACCCTTATGACCTCAAAGAAGCCTTTATCTTCCCACCATCACGCCAAGTTACTCCACGACCCACTACGTAATTATAATATTTTATTGCTTATTGTTAATGCATGATTCGCTTTATGTGAAAGAAGCCAATCTCGACGAGGTATTTCACATTATTTATTTTATTTTGCAGAGAGCACAGACATGCGCTCAGCCTGGATACCACCCTTGTTTTTGCGGAAGAATTATCTGAGTTCCGCTACCATCCCGTGGTTCCGAGACGTGCTGACCTCTATTCCGTCCTGTCATTTGTTTTCTTCGGCACCCAAGGTCCAGCAAAACTAATCAAATCGGAAGTAGCGGAGCGACGTCATGAGCTAGCCTACGTCCTCAACCTATCACCCCACCGAAAGGAAACACTCACAGGTCAAGGCAAGCTCACACACAGCACCAGTCGCTTTGCAACAAGTGCTTACCTCAACGGTGATCCGACGGATCTTCGATTGGCCGCCACCATGTTCCGTTTCTCCTACCGCATCTTCGGTATCAACGCTGGAAACGCGACGGAAGAGTGGAAGCGGTTTCTGGTACGCGGTGAGCATGGAGTGAGCCGGTCAAGGTGTCTTTTCTTTGGGTCCTACACCGGAAAAACAATGCCAAACCGGATGACACAGCAGGAGTGGTTTATGCTTCAGGAGTGGCGCTACGAGCCGATTCCAGGAAGGGCGTCATTGTATCATTGCGAACCGATTCGAGCACCTCTCCGTGAAATGGGTCGACGAACCTCAGGCATAACTGGTAAACATTGCACTCTTTGCATGCTTTTAGCTAGGTATGTAGTTTTGTTTGAAATAACTAAGAGCGGGTAGTTTGAAATCAACACATGTGCTGTAACAAACTTTTTAAAATTCTTACGGGTAGGTATAATGTGTAGGTAGTTTCTAAAATATGGTTACACACAAAAAGCTCTTACGAAATGTGATATACAAATGCCTCGTTGAGGCGGTTGCCCCGGTTCGGAAATGCGATTAATGACACTTTCATGTATTTACCCAGGTTTGGTAGGTAAGCGAAGCTTTGAACCCGTAACTCTACTCCTGCCCAACGACTTCGGCACCCAGGAACCAAAGCCAATTCTCCATGTTGAGTCTGAACTTGGTCGGCAAGTCCAATACGAGGTTTTCCACAAAATGGGCATACCAGGAAGCGTCCTGACCCGGCCAAACCTCAGCTACTATCCCGCCGTCGTTAGCAAGTCTAAGCCGTCCACTTGCTTACCACTTCTGGCCAGGGAATATTCCGTATCCAATCCCACCACCATGGTAATCAATCCGCAACAATTCCACCGTGACCCACGTCTTCACGACAGACCATCTCTGAGCACTCACCAACTTCGGCAGATTTCTAGCACAACTTCATTGACACTGTCTCGGCTGGGTGGACGTGTTAGCAGTTTTGGAAGATCAGGACTGCGCTGGATGAAGCGAGCTGGTGGTAGCGCACTCGGATGGCTGCGAAATGGAGGAAGAAAAATTACAGCATTTGGACGCGATTTTGCAGCACATTTTCAAGAAACCATTCGCTAAGTAGTTATTAATTCAATAAATACAGAATATTGAATCAATATTCATTCTACTGGAACTCCATGTACGATACAGAAATTAGGGATTTCAGCTACGGAGATTTAAAACTACTAACGTGCCGTAAGGCAGCTTATTTCTCTTGACCCGGCGAGATTGCAGCAAAAAAGTGTCCTCTTTTTCTGCTGCTCTGCTCTATCACAAAACGCATGCAAGAACTGGTGTAGCATAATAGCAAATAGAGACTATCATGTATCATGTCCCTCCTGCTGCTATCTCCGCGGGACATATCGACAAAAAACTCCTGATTAATGGAGCTGTCAAGAGCATCGAAGGAAACCTGGCTAAAACAATGTACACTGTGAGATTTCCAGCCAGTCAAGTTTTAAGTTGGGAGTTAGTTCAATATTCACAGTAAAAAATTCTAACTGAAAATGGGTTTTGACGGGGTACATCCGACATGTACGAAAATTCTCACTTTTTGGTACGGCGATCCAAATAATCCCGAAGAAACTGGATACGGTAAAGAACAAGTACATTGGTGGGATAGTTCTCCTGAGCTCGACAATCAAATTCGACTCGAATTCATCGGTGACTACGAGAAGGCACGCCGTGGAGAATTTGACTCATGGAAAGAGGATCCATATGGTTGTCTTGGACTCATTTTGCTACTCGACCAAATTCCAAGAAATATTTTTCGTGGAAAACCTGAATGTTATGACACGGATCATTTAGGGTTGGAACTCGCAAAATTGGCTCAAGAGCGGGGATATGCCAAGAAGATTCATGGAGATGCAGATGGCGTGTATGACCGATTATTTGAGAGACAATTCATGATGTTACCGTTCGCCCATTCCGAAAACCTGGATGATCAAGCCAAGAGCTGTGAACTTACTCGAGGATTCAAAGTCGATGCTTGGATAGGTAGAACTGATAAGTATTACCAAATCATTCAAAGATTCGGCAGATTTCCTCATCGAAATGAGATTTTGGGGAGAATTTCCACCCCCGAAGAACTAGATTTTCTAAGAACAGAATGGATGAAAAAATGATAGTTGAAATTCTAAGCTAAATGCATTGTTAATATTACATATTGTAATACATTTCATTTTCATTTTATAGTGGAATATATAAAATCCATAATGTATTTACGAGCTACATAAATGTTTAACATGTTAACCATGTGAAATTATTCCATATTAAATATTGAAAGAGTTTTTGAAAGGCAAAGCTAATAATCAAAATTTAAAGCCTACATTCTATTCGATCATTCTATAGTACCTACCAACAAAGAAAGTTATTACTTCCGAATAAACTCTGTGTTCAAGCCGACTCCAATATTCTTGCGTTGAACGAATAATTAAAAAAAACCTGTCTTGCGCCACCTTGGGACCAGAAGGTTACATTACCTAGAGTTTGGCATTATTGGATTCTTAAAAAATCATTTGCTTCCATGTCCTACTATTTCTGACATGATTAAATGTGAATTTTGCTTCAATTGAGTTTTTGAAGACTTTTGAAAAAAAAATATGTTTCTTCAAATTTTCATTGCGCAATAGTTTTGCTTCAATTCTTACATGATTAATTATGAATCTTGCTTCTTTTAAGCTTTTGACTATTTCTGAAAAAAATTTTGTTTCATACAATTTTCATCGCGCAAGAGGTTTGCTGCCTTTTAATCCACTTTACATATGAGTGTTGCTTCCTCTTAAGCCGAACTGCATAATGTTCTAAAAATCCTGAATAAACGTTAAAGTTCTCATCCCAATTGATATAGCCTCGGCTGTGTCAAAGGATCCTCAAATTTTCATTAATTATGTTTAGATCTAGTTTATATCTAAAATTTGTTTTTTTAAGATTTTTCGATAGATTTTGAAAAAAAAACATTATGTGTCAATAAGAAAGATGTTTTTGTAACTGCTTCTATTTAGACTGCCTGGAATATGCTGCTACGGTGCTGCGAGTTTTAATTCTTATATATCTACATGCTTCCCAGAGATGGACGGGATGCACAGGGGCATCCCAGTGCAAACCTTCTGGTCTTAAATGGCATGAATGTTACTGGCAAGAGTAAAGGTTTGGACTTTTAGACAAGAAGTACTACCTACTGGGATGCCCCTGTCCGTCTGTCTGTGTAAATTGGTTAAACTGGCAGCAATGTAAACACGTTAGAAAGTCATCTTGGTGATACAAATAGAAGCACATGGAAGCATATAAAATTCTCATTTATCATTAAATTCTCAAAAATGTAAATTTAAGGTTAATGGGTGACTCAAAAGTCTATTTAAACCTATTTGAAAGTCACCTTAATGATTCGTATAGAAGCACATAGAAGCCGATAATTTTCTAATAAGTCTCATAATGCCACATTCTAGTCAATGTTATATGGCCAGTAGCCTTCTGGTCCCAAGGTGCCGTAAGGCAGGTTTTTATTGTTTGAAATTACAAGTCCGTCTTCAGCGTCAAAATATAACACAACAATGCGGTTTTATTTGGGTAAAACCAATGTGGGTCCAGTTTGGGTTCGCTTTCTCGGCACGTTTTCCGCCCGTTCTATATCACGTTTTCCCCATTTCTTGAAAATAAGTAAAAATTCTTCGGTCGACCAGTTTGGGGCAGAATGCGTTAGCAACAACGAAAAACGAAATATCGTTTTATTGAAAATTCATAATTCAAATTTTCAAATAATATTTATATATAAAATGTTAAACGGTGTCATGGATTAGCACGCACAAAATTGTAAACACGTAATTCTTAACAATTCTTGTTAGTATGGACTGGGCGACCCCAAACTGGTCGGTCGAAGATTCTCTATTCATTTTCACAGAATAGCGCCACCTGATATAGAACGCGAGGAAAACCAGCCGTGAAGGCGCACCCAAATTGCAGCCACCTTGGGCAGAATGTACCTTACAGTAGAACCGCTTCAGCTCAGCGCGTATTACAATTTACATTGAAACTCATAGGAATTTTTAGAATCTAACAGAAATGAAGAAAATATTAATTAATATATATAAAAGCCAGATGTCGATCGGTCGATCTGTCGATCTGTCGATCGATCGGTCGGTCGGTGAGAAGCCCAACAACTTTTCACAACAAAGTGGTACTACA
>JAQFYT010001923.1:0-14464 GCA_034694925.1 Ceratophysella denticulata | reverse complement strand
ACACACACATTATAGAACTCTGTTTCCATTAACTGACAAGGCTTTGTGTAATGGAAGTATGGGAAGAGAGAGAGAAACACTTGATTCATTATTGATTGACTACCTGTGGAATTTACTGATCTAAAATCCAATGGCCAATTGAGTGACTAGACGGTATTGGCAAACATACTTCGAGAGGGTTTTTGGTACTTGTGCGCCTGTATGGTTGTGTAATGCCGGTGGGTTTTACTTGCCTGTATTCACAGGTCCGCTCCGCTGGGTGTATAAATCCTAGTTAGGTTAGGTTAGGCAAAGCCCTTCGGGCTTCATCGAAGACCCAACCTAACCTAACTAAGGTTTATTAACTTGCGAGCGTTTCGGAAAACCTAACCCAACCATATAGAATGAATCTCAGATGCCGACCTGTGACCATTACGGGTGTAGTGCATTATTGTGGTCAGAAGTTGGAAGTGTAACGTGGGTAGTGGAAACGATAAGAAAAGAACTCACTGTCAGGAAACACATGAAGTACGAACAAACATCTCGAAATCTGTTTGCCAATACCGCTTACTCTGCGGCCTCGCTTGGTGCTCGGCTTAGTTTGATTTGATTTGATATACGATTTGCTCGTACATGTCCTCTCTACTACTAACAATAAGCCGAGGCCGCAGCGCCGCAAGGGCGCTGCGCCTTCAGAACTCTGACACCGGTTTTTTGTTAGTTATCTATAATATTACCTAATAACCTTCAAATACCTATGCATTTACGGTGAACACAGAAGCACGCAACGTATAATTGCGTGTGAATGATTGCCCTCATTCCAGTAACACACACTATACCTACCAGCTATTTAATCGATGACGCGTGTAACTTATTAGATTGAGGTTTCTAATCATTCTTAAAAGCTTTTCACTTTCAAAACGGAATATTTTGTATATTTAACCAAGGTCCCCCGAGAAATCAGTTCAGAGTCGACCCTCAAGACACGCGACCACGAAAATTGACTCACAGTTATTCATTCAGTTTTCAGTTTCATTTCAGTAATGTATCCGCCTTATTCCCATGCCAGAGACTTTGAAAATATTGTGATGCGTAATTACTTAGAAATTAGTAAATTGGGGATACCTATTCCTACCAAGGGTCAAAGTCAAGGCCAGTGTCAGGGTCAGGGGTCAAAGAGTACTACGATTCAATTTTCTAACACAAATCTTCAAACGAATGGAGAAGCAGTGCAACATGCAGTGTCCAATTATCTGAATGGTAAAAGAAACGATAGTGAAATCTCAATGGGTCAGTATATTCCGGATAAGAGCAGTTTTTGCTCGAACCGGAAATGGTGGTGGGATCCACCGAAGGATTCAGTCCCCAAGGATTTTTTCCTCGAGAGTAGCATGCATGGTGAGAGAAATACATATATTATATAGTATTTAGCATACCTACTTATATCCTGTCATTTACATGCTCCAAGCCTAGAAATTAGATAATTTTCACTAATAATTTAGTAAAAAAGTGCAACATTGTAAGTACTTTACTGAGTATAGTATGCGCACACCGGATCGCGTACGTTTTCCCGAGTCTAAGCATGGATATTTTCGTAAATAATGTATATGCTTATAGGTTAGGCAAAATGTACGCGATCCCGTGCGGGGGTACTAAACAGAAATCAGAACCTAAGTTAAAATACCACGAGCGTCGGGAGCCGTCCATAATCGCAGTGAACTTAAAATCGCAGCAAATTAAAAAAAAGCCGCAATCAAAGTTGCAGCGCATTTAAAATCGCAGCAGTCAAAATCGCAGCACTGGCGCTAACAAATAGTAATGTTAAATATAGTTAGGTTAGGTTAGGTTAGGTTACGGGCACTAGAAAATAATAATGTTAAGTATTTATTATTAGGTTAGGTTACGATACTGGCAGTAACTAATTGGACTCTACCGCTGCTATTTTGGCTGCTGCGATTTTAAACTTTCTGCAATTTTAAACTTTCTGCGATTATAGACCTAACCCAGAGTGTCGGACAATTTGAGGTTAAAAATACTAATTGTGACGGTAGCCCTTGTAGATCTAATTGTGTTGATATTTGCATTTTGTGTTTCTGTATGAATATGTAGGATTGAAATATTTAACCCAGCCAAGGCGACATATTTTGGAAAGGTATACACAGTAAGACTATTTCCATGTTTTGACCTGACAAGGGACACAATTAAAATATACGTCCGAATTTGTCGTAAATTACAACCTGAACTGCAAAATATTATGAAATCTCGCAGGGTGTTTTGGCTAATTGCCTTTTCCATCGGCGTAACAGCAGCGGGTTTACTGATAAACGACGTTTGGGTACGCTACAATCGTGTACCTGTCATTGTATCCTTCTTACCAGTAGAAATGGACATTGAGCACATTCCTTTTCCAGCTCTTACGGTCTGCAATATGAATCCGATACCAAAAAGTCAAGTTCATGCGATTATGAAGTAAGCTGTTTGAGAATTTCCTTGGAAATTTGAGACATATTCTGTACAGAAGTATTTTAAACTAATCTTCTACCGGCATTTGTAGTGTAATTTCGAGAAGCCCAGATGACCCGGAATATAATCAAATGGAAATGGAAGAAGCTGAAAGTGATTTAAAATACCTTAGAAATCTCTGTGATTTTCAACAAAGTTTCGCGAATAATTTCGGATTTGCGGCAAGGCGTGGAAAAGTCAATTTTTCCGAAACTGGGCGTGATCCAAATGAACTCTCGTCACAGCCGCAAGGGTCCCCGGATGAAGAAATTGACAAATTTTTGAGTTTCATTAACAGGGTAATAATTTGTAGCAATAAATATGGCTAATAATTTACATGTAATTACCAACAAGCGTTCAAATTAGCGCTATCCTTGATATTTTGCAGAGAACAGTACCATGTCATGAACTG
This sequence comes from Ceratophysella denticulata, assembly GCA_034694925.1. Taxonomy (NCBI): domain Eukaryota; kingdom Metazoa; phylum Arthropoda; class Collembola; order Poduromorpha; family Hypogastruridae; genus Ceratophysella; species Ceratophysella denticulata. Next base: position 11,571 of record JAQFYT010001923.1, on the reverse strand, counting down.
GTTCGTCTCTGTATATGGGCTGGTAAAACGGAGCAAAAATGCTCAAAGTACTTTAAACCGATACTGACCGAATACGGAAACTGTTGTACCTTCAATATGATACCATTGGAACTATTGTACACAAATGCCAAGTACGCACCCGGGTACTTATCGATGAAATCTCGCATTTGAATAATTATTTGACCATTTTTGACCGTTGCAGTGCTTATCAGGGTCACAAACGAGCTCGTAAATCAACCATCGACCATCCCGTTTGGTCAGACGAAGACATCAAAGCCTGGAAACAATGGAACTACTTAAAAAATGGGTTTATTATGACAGAATCCGAAAATATAACTTTTCCACGTCGTCAAATTTCGCCTGGATTACCCTATGGCCTATCAATTTTATTGGACGCGAATACCGACGACTATTTCTGCCCTTCATCCGATTCAGAAGGTTTTCGGTTCACGCTGCATACTGCAGTGGAGGCTCCGCAAATTATTGATCATGGCATGTCCGTGGGTTTGGGAAAAGAAATTTTTATGGATCTCAGCGTTGACCTAACTATGGCGGATCCGGAAGTCGATAACTTTGACTTTGTAGGATTTCGATGTAGATATTGATTTTGCATGACCGTAGAATTACGGTATATACATATTTTCCTTTAATTAGGCGAAGCGTCAGTGTTATTTCGGCCACGAAAAAACCTTAGGATTCTATCAACCCTATACGACACCGAATTGCATTGAGGAGTGTATTACGAAACACATCATCAGGGCTTGTGACTGTTCATTCTTTTACATGCCGAGTAAGTCTGAACTTGATATTTTAGCTGCCTGACGCTGGTCGGTTTAACTAAAATCACCCGACCCCACCGAGCACACCGACCTGCTAAAAATCAATTAATTTGGCCCAAGCTTGATTAATTTAAGTTAGGTTAGGTTAATTTAAACGTCTTTGGAGTGCATCGAATCGAAATACAACCTAACCTAGCCGAAGTATTATGTTGGATTTTAGTTAGTCCGACGCTGGTTAAGGCTGGGATAGCAATTAGTTCAGCACCTACACGCCTCGTCGGATTTGGACAAATTAGGGCATTTTGGAAATAGCTCACGATGCGGCGGACAAAATTGAGAGGGGATTTTTTTCTAGAACGTTCGGAAGCGGATTTCCGGTACGAGAGAAAAACTGAAATCGTTGTAGCTCCGCACTGGATTTTTTTTTAAAAAATGCTCCTCTCAATTTTATAGCAAATGCGTTTGTCAATCGAACCCACCCTCGAACGTCCTTGAAAGTTAAATGGTATTCACGCTGAACTTTTTCCAGTAAACCCTGTTTTTACCTAGAAAATGAAAATATGAACTCGGCTTTGAGGCAGAGACACCAAACCATACCGTATTCGCCACCCCCCTACTCACCATTCGGCTCCAAAGCGTACTCTTTCCTAAATGTTTTTCGCATGCATACTAGTAATACGGGTGGCGCCACCATAGCGGCCTAGATTTATACTGTCAAGCTGCTATGTAAATCTTAACTCAACTTAATTTTTTTGGTACAGGAGATGAGTCAACGCGTTTCTGTGTAACACATCGAGATGGTGATGATTTTAAGTGCGTTATGAAAGCAAAAAGTATGGAAAAGTACATTTAAAACTGCTGGCTTTAAACAATACACCTGGGATTAGCCCTATATTCTTTATTAATTCTCATTTAACGCAGAAAAGGTGATCAACAAATTGAAAAGATTTTGTCCGGAGTGTGACTCACTTTGTATGGATGTTTTCTATCGATTTCAATCAACGTCGAGTGATCTTCAGAACAATAGTCAGTTATGGAGTGATCCAGATGAAGACTCATTACGGAATAATCATACTGAGCCACCGGAATGGTATTGGCAGCATTAATCGATAATCGATATAACAGTTGTCGGTTACCGCTATCGTTATCTGTAACCAATTTTACGATTTCAGGGCGAATCACAAGATGTCCGTAATCCATCTATTCTTTGCATATGGATCCACAACGCCGAAAATACGTAAAGCACTATACGGCGCTACGGATTTAATCGGTAAAATAATATGTATCGATATAGTAGGGGTATACCAAGGTCGCGTACTTTCACCGCGTACTTTCACTTCTCGTACTTTTGCGTACTTTTACGACCTTGGTATACCCCTAGTATCAAGCTTAAACGGAGGAAATATGCAGCCATTTTAATTTATTTAATTTTTATATTTAGCAAATACTGGCGGAATCCTCGGACTCTGCCTGGGTTTTAGCGTTTTAAGCGCCGTGGAAGTCTTATATTTCTTTACCTGTCGTGTCTGTTTCCAAAGAATTCGAAGGAAGACTATAACAAGGCAAATTTCGAATAAGTTTATGCACATTCTATTGAAGCATAAGAAAAGTATGGCGGGACTCGAACCCACAACTCAGAAAAATAATGATCGGACCACCAAGGATCGAATAATCACATTGGATAAAGATAATTTGCAGATGTATCCAATGTATCACACACACAATGAGTAATTCGTTACTTAATCAGTCATATAAATAAGTCACAGCATTGTAAATTGCGCATTTTCAGCAAAATTCCGAATTTGTGACCGAATTGAAATTTTCCATACATATCTCAGGACGCTTTTATCTGTATGCACTTTATCGATTAGTGTGTCATATATTCAACTGTCGCACAACGAATCGCGATATCTAAACTGTCATGGCCACCGCTGTATAAAATCAGCTTTTTGGAATTTCATTAAAAATCAATAAATAACTGAGTTTTTGAACCATTTGAATCATGAATAATTCGACCATTCTTTCCATCAACGTCATACCGAGCAGACACGATCAGCTAGGGCACAGTTCCAGGGTTGGGAGGTTTTAGTCCGTGAGCGTGCAAGTCCATCTAACATCGCACAGAAGGGTGACCATTGACCGTGACCGTTGACCATGTACTCGAACAACGCGTACTCCGCCCCGAAGGGCTATGACATCCGAGCCCCGTACAACGTGCCGTTGGGCGAGGTCCATCTCCTCCGCGTCGTGCCTCCGTTTTCACCGAGTTCCCGGCAGCATAATACCGTGACCACGCAGCTACCGAATCCCACGATTGCCTACCCCGAGGGGTCATCCTTCTTCCCACGACTCAACCGATGCCCACGCTCCTTCCGAGCCCAGCCCATTGTCTGTGACTATGGCCAGGGACCTCTTCAGCTCCAGCTCGGCCCGGAAGGCACAGAGCCCGTCGCCGAGTCTGCTGTGGTCAAATTGATTTGCAAGGTATGCATAACATTTGATAGATGTACTTTATCCGCTTTAATGCTGAGATATACGACGCGGTTTGGTCTGGCCAAGGTTGGTCGACGGCAAAAGCGAAGGTTTGGTCTGGCCTATAATCTAGAAATTTCTTTGCTTTTTGCAGGGACGAATCATCAAATAATTCGACATAATATTCCAGTCGGAAGCAAGCAAAAGAACGCTAAGGGACAGAGCTTTACACCGAATTCGAATGCAATATCAGAAGAGGCTATGTTTGACTGGGAATAATTATGAAAAAATCACGAATTAATTTGAATTCTTGCAATTTCACACATAATCCAAATTATCAAGTTTAATAAACTCAAACTCAAGATTTCTTATGAACTAACAATTAAAAAAGCCATTGAATGAAATGTTTATTTAAAGACTTATAAAAATTATTTCAAAAAGTTAAAAAAGATGAACAGTTGTAATAAAACTGTTAGACATATGAAACATGAAGTTTAGAAAAGTTGGCGAAATCAAACCGGAAGTGCTTTGTGTTTAGTTTACCTGTATTATTCTGAGGAATCATTAACTTCCGCTTCGCTGATAGGGCTCAAATCAGAAAGCAGCATCATCGAACGCCTTCCGCGTTGTCGAATTGGAAATTGAAGTCTTTGACGCGATACTGCATTTTCATCAGTAGTGAAAAGTAGGGCGTTACGCTGAATTTGATCATGTAGGTTTTCCGCTATTCAGAAATATGGAAATAAATTATTATTAAAATAGGGTTACTTCTAAGAATAGGTCAACAACCAACCTTCCAAAGAACCAGATTCCCCGGATGATGTACGTTGCGACGAATCTTGCTCAGGTGAACACGGGTCAAAATACAGTTGACCCAATGCACGGCGTTCATACATTTCAGCAAATTCCGGTTCTTGAAATGTAGAAGCTTTGATTTCTTCGTGATTTTCGTCATCGGAGTCACCAAAATTCAATACTCGACGTGTATTGAAGCTACCGTTATTATCGGGCGAGGTCACGGTTGGGGTAACATTGTAAACGTGAGTTTTATCGCTGGGTTGACAGTCCTTCAATCGCCTAAGAGCATTATAACAAGGCAAATCAATATTTCAAATGCGTACATGTTTAAATATTTAACTTTTTTTTGAAAAACATGATTTTGAACTCACTTCGTAGCCTTAGCTTGAGATTCCAAATAGCTCATGACCGTCGCCAGCTTCCGCTTCTTCTCCAACCCAAGCCCAAGCGTTTTCAAAGGCGGCTGGCATTTCTGCGTATTTTCGGGGGTGGTCACGGAATCCGGTGGTGGAATATTTTCGGAATTTTCTTCAGGCGTCCATTGTCCGGATCTTGAGCTACAACTACCACCACCGCTGGAAGGTGTGACCCAAAAAGCACTCTGACTATCTCGTAATGGACTGTCCTCAGAAGCCTCTAATTCACGTTCCATTTTCCGGACCATTTCCCGTACGGAATTCACCCATTTGTACTCAAATTCTTTTAGAATATTTCCAAAGCGATTCTCCATTATGGAATTAATCAATTTCTTAAAGAAAATATGGCGAAAACTGCTGTAAATTTATGAAATTTCGAGGTATTAACGTAAGTTCGGTATTGGGATATGCACTCACGCAACGCGAATAACTGTTATTGCCAGTTGCCACAAAGTAGTAACTATATTTAACTGGCGTAGGGATGTAAATAACCCACTATGCACTAGCTATTAACTTTAAGGCAATAAAAATAACCTACCCTCGCATTTAGGTAAGTGTGACCCACTGTGCCTGTGCCATACATTTTACTGTATATACCGTACCCATACGTTCTGCTGGTATGATGCTGACCGTAGTTGTATTGTATACTAAACTTTGCCGATAACGAGAGGTTTAATGAATGCTGCACCGAAGTGTACTGATATACCACGCGATCCCGGGGTCACACAGATTTTATCTAAGCATAGGCTAGTCCAACGTAAACGTCCCCTTGATCGCATGCTATGCTATAACCGTGCCCATGTAAGATACATATGTACTTGTACTATAAAAATATAAAGTCAAAGCTTGGATGGATAAGAGCGACATAAAAAGGTTGCTTTTAATTTCCATAAACATTTTCACGGGAGACAAGCAAGGTACCAATAATTGGGCGACTGAGCGTATTTTATAAAACGTTGAACGTGTATTATAGCATACTGTTAGGTATAAATACAGATATAGGTACGTACTCTCGAAACACAAATAATTTTGAATTTCAGGAAGAACAGATTCAGACGAAGAAATAGTTTAGATTCAGGAATAACTGAATTCTATAAAGGACGTTAGTTTGATTTGAAATAGCTTCGTATCAATCCTGGATTTAGATATGAAGCAAGTTCTTGTACTGTTCCAAGTACGTGGTCTCAGCCGAGAGAGCCAGGTCAATGTACTCCGAGTCCGAGCACATGCCCGTAGTAAGGGCGTCATAGGCCTTTTGAGACCGTTCCAATTGCTCCGCACTTATTGGTTCTTCACGATGTACCATAGCCATGAACTGGTCCGCAATTCTCTGCATGCTGGGTGATATACCTGGAATTGGGATTATTGGAGTGGACGAAGGTCCTGGGACTTGACCATCATTCGGGGTTAGGGCCGAAGTAGAATTGGATGTTCCGGGAGTTGGGGCAATGGAGGGGCCAGCGGTTTGAGCCTCAACAGCTTTCGTTTTGATTGATTGGATTACAGAAGAAATGAAAACATTGTCGGCGATCATTTGGAGGGCTGCATTGATGTCATTATTGGCTCGTTGAAGAGCTGGGACGATGAGGATGGGATGGTACCCCATTTCAATCAAGTTTGTGTACACGGTGACGTTAACCTGTGTATAAAAATGCATCAGTTATTTTGGTGGTAACTCGCCTAGATATGGGAATACGTACAGCCTTAATTTTGTGCTTAATATAAAGCCATTTAATATTTTCTTACAGGCTGCCCATCTTCAGTCGATCCAAGTCGCTTTTGAAGTTTACGTCGTTGTACAGCTTCTTGCTCCTCCTTACGATTCACAAGTTTCTCTTCACGCTTCCGGATAATCCAATCAACTGCAGCAGGAACATTGCCATAAGTTGCACGGAGGGCCATTCTTGATTCTTCAGTATGATAGCCTGTGGAATATTAAGAATATTAGCTGTGAATTATATGCATAGTTTGATACAATGTTCATAACTACGTTGGAAGTTGTAAAGAAGCATAAACGCACAAAAACATGGCGAGACAAGCCATAGAAGGTACAAAGCATGTACAGAGCGAAATATGATTTACCAAATTTTATTGCGGATCTAAAGGTGCCATACTAGTTGGGATTTTCTTACAAGCGGCCACTGTGCAGCGTAAAAGAGAGATAGCGAGCGGCTTAGCGGCGACCCATCTCGCTCTAGCTTCTCACAGAGACAGAGCAAAATCTGGGTCGCTGCGGAGATCGCGACCGTGCGCGGCTTAAGGTTCCGTGACATTTGAACGTTTGAGGTGTTGAAAGCAGGTTCTGAATGAAATGATTATTGACCCAGGAAGGTTGGAGAAGGGTTTAGATCAATTTTCAACGATTTAAATGTCGTTCATACTGAGGTGGACCATTTAAACAGCTGGAAGAGCGGATATTAGACCTTTTTCATTATTTTGCGTTGCAAGGCGGTACTCAACCCAAACATATTTTCATGCTCGCTATGTTTTTCGCCATGTCCTGTTTCGTAGCTGTTTAGTGCAATATGCTTTTTCGCAAAACCATCCTGCTTCCATTCTTACCCATGCCAATTAAACTAGCCAGCTCATCATCCGACACTTTCAAACGATTCATTTCCGCCTCCACCTTAGCCAAGTAAAACTTGGCCTTTTCAATTTGACCCTGGTGATAGGCCGCAATTCCTTGAAGTAAATGAAGACGGACAAAAAGCGCTGCTTCCCAGCCAGTAGAACCCTTGAGAGCAATTACTCTCTCCATGTTCTCTCCATAGGATTTATGAAGGGCCTTCTCACATCTCCCCAATCGGGCTTCAACAGCCGGCAACTCCGCAATACTCTGAAGACTCAAATAACACCAAGCAATGTCGAGATTCAATAGTCCAAAATTATCCACCATTTCCAACAGGCTGGGATTGCATTGACTACAAGATTTTTCAAAAGCCAAACATTATCATTGAAATTAATCATACTTTTGCGTTGCATAAGGAAATCCAATCCAGTATAAAATAGACCACATACTTGTACATGCTATCAGCTTCCAAGAGAAAAATCAAAGATTTTGAAAATTCATTGGCTTTCAATGACCCTCGTCCTTTCTCATGCAGAGCTAGAGCTACGGCTAAAGTCTTCTTTTCTGCTGGTGGCAGTTGAAGGGCTTTACCGTTCTGATCAGCAACCTATACAGAAAATCAGCGGTATTTGTGAAACTGGAATTTAAAATATTTTGTATAGGTATGTATGTGTTACGGTTCGGATATAATCTTCGTTGTTATAACCGAGCCGGTTTGTATATAATACTGTAAACGGTTTTCACCAATTAAGTACCATCAATCAAGTAAATTCGAAGTTGATAATTATTGGATCTGAGCCGGAATTTAGAGCTCTTTTTAATGGTAATAATTAGTATTAAGCTCAGAATATTTTTTCCTTCTGGAAACGTCAAATGATTCTGACGCGTCTTGGAACGCTTCCAATTATGTGTAATTTGACAATGCAGCAGCAGGTTAACAATGTTATCGAGTTCAACATTAGAAAGAGCGCTAAATTCTGGTCCAGATTCCATAATTAACGAATTCTGATTAGCTTGACTAATAGTGTTTAATTGGCAAAAACCGCATTCAATATTATACACGAACCGGTTCGGTTATAATAGAACCAGGATTATATCCGAACCATACCATAACATATGCATATTCTAGAATACCTGAAGAGAATATCCTCCATCGTTATCTCGCCCAGCCAAATAATCAGCAGCCCCTCGTGTTTCTTCCAATTGTCGAAATTGATCCTCAGATTGCTATTGACACAAAATTCAATCATAAGATATCTATCTCATTCGCTTAAACTATTGGTTGATTGCATGTATTTCCTATCCTACCATTAACGCGTCTTGATCCCCAGCAACAGCTAACACCATGAGCTGTGTACCATTTCTAAGACCCTGTTGATCCAGTACAAGATTTTCCTTCAAGACTCGTCCCAGACAAATAAGCTTGAGTCTCCTTTCATCAGTCTTGATTTGCCCAGCAATTTGTGTCTTCAATTCCTTCCCGGTCAACTGAGACAAATTAACTTGGAGTCGTTCCGTATTTCCAGCCTTGATGTTGTCAGTAGAAAATCCAGAGTATTTAACTCGGATAGTGGCCATTCCTGTCGCCTTGAAAATCTCACGTTCAGCCAATTTCTCAATGGCATTTCTTTGAAGGTTATAAAGGCACTCTGAAACTTCCGCTTCCTCGATTCCTAACTCTGTCGCGTATCGACTCGTCAAAGCCTGTAGAGTTCATTAAATATACCTATTGTAATTGTAGAGACGGATGGCCACAGAATCTCGAAACCTATCCTTCCACTCACGGTCCATGCTACAGATATTAACATTACGTGTGAGTGGAAGGATATAGGTTTCCATGCACGGTCGATGCTATTAACATTACGTGTGAGTGGAAGGATATAGGTTTCCATGCACGGTCGATGCTATTAACATTACGCGTGAGTGGAAGGATATAGGTTTCCACTCACCGTCCATGCTATTAACTTTACGTGTGAGTAGAAGGATATAGGTTTCCAATCACGGTCCATGCTATTAACATTACGTGTGAGTGGAAGGATATAGGTTTCCACTCACGGTCCATGCTATTAACATTACGTGTGAGTAGAAGGATATAGGTTTCCACTCACGGTCCATGCTATTAACATTAAGTGTGAGTGGAAGGATATAGCTTTCCGCTCACGATCCATGCTATTAAGATTACGTGTGAGTGGAAGGATATAGGTTTCGAGATTGAGCCATCCGTCTCTACAATACAAAACATTTCGTTTAATGTTATTCTACGTTTTGAATTTTAGATATATCTCTCGTTAATTGATGCTTTTATTGTATTGACAACACAACCAATGACCCGGAATCAATTCACTATTATAATTATAAGTATAAACAATCAAAATACACTTACCAGAATTTCTGTATCGCTAACAGCTCTCGTCGTGGCGTCATAGAACGGCTCGGTCCACAAACTATTTAAAATCAACCAACCGGGGAATTAAGTCTAAGGAATAGTCAACCACGGTTTACAGGACAGTAACTCAACTCGTATATATTAAGTAATTAGAATCCAGTAGAAACTCACCGGATGGATTCCGCATTCAGCTTATCTCGCAGACGGGCTTGAAGAGCACTCTCAGATAAACTAAGGTTCGTGGCAGACATGATACTCTAAGTTGTTTTAATTTTGTTTTGAAATACGCAGTAAGAAAATCCACAGTTTCTCTTCATCCGCTAAAATCCAGGGTCCATTGATTTGATATGACTTCGTGTCGGGCTACTTAGTGCTCGCATTAAATTAAAGCTGATAAAAGCAAACGTTAAAATCAAAACTGACACCGCAAGATAGCCTTTAAATTTGAATTGAAAGTCACTTAAAACTAAACTATTGACTCTGTTGTTGTGTTGTATGTTTGTTGTTGTATAAAACGTTCACGTTTTTGTTTTGATTCTAAATTCCTGGGCTGAGGATGATTTTCATTTTCACAAAAAATTTGAACTGAGTCCGATTGCCGCTAAGACAACATGCTAAGACAACATGCTAGCATGTAATTTGTGCACTAGCAGGTAACCGCCCCGCGTTATTATCCATATTATATTGTATATTGCTATTTAGTGGAGAAAGCCCAATAAATTAAAAAATTAACGAAGCACATAAACTAATTAATTAACCATTAACCAAATAAAACATCAACAAAACTATACATACTTATGGGTTAGGCATTGACAATTTGTGAGTATAGAATGAAAGTTAATTAAGTTTACTAACTTTTTATTTCCTAACCATAACTTTTAACCAAATAGGAAATCAATACTAAATTACCTTAAAATTGTGGACATGCAGTTTGTAAAATTATGCATGTGATGCCAGATGTTCATTGGTTTTTGCATGAATAATTTATAGATAATAACGGCTTTACCGTTGTTGTCGTAATAAATCGTCGTAATTCATAATTAAACATAATATACATATGAAAACCTCCAATCACAATGTTTTACATAATGTCTCCTGACTTTCTAATTTGATATATTTATTAATAATGAATGTTATGTAAACAAAGATATAAGCTTATGCAAGTGAAAATAAGTATTGTTGTAATCCAGATGCCCTGGCCGCTGCTCTGCTATAACATGCTAGCTCATCCATCAGTCAAACAATCTTGGTTGTAATTTGTAATTCTAATACGGTATCTTATATTACATAAAGTCCAATAATGTCAAGACCAAGCTCCTAGTCGTAAGAAAATTATCTTAATCTTAAAAGAAAGCTTTAAGTTGTTTTAACCCAAACAAAAAAAGATGCGATAACATGGACTTAACATTTGGGAAATATATAAACTTGCCATGAGAAAATAGATGTGCCATGAAAAAGAAGACTTGTGCAATAAGTCTGAAATAGCAAATATATGATTTTAGTCAGGTTAGGTTAGGTTAAAACGTTGGCGGACGAGATTGATCCATTCTACAGGTTAGGTCACATTTTTGAAATACCCAAACGACCAGCAACTAACCTAACCTTTGGAATTATCGACCAATTTTACTTATTGCAGCATTCCATTTCCTATTGCAAAAGTCTTCTTTTTTATGGCATATTTATTTTTCCATGGCATCGAAAAATGCCACCCTTAACATTTCAGAGACGATAACAGGCACACGTACGTACAAACATATAAATACTGAATTTTATTACGTGACACACACAGCATCTACTTAGGGAATTGACTTGGCGGTAGTTTGGGTTTGAATAAACTTGACACTCATTGTCATTCTTTGATTCGCCGAAGGGTCAGTCACTCTACTTCAATCTTCATTCAGTACGCCGAGGAGGGTGAGGACGGTCAACACCTGACAACGGTCGCGGTCAACGTTCACTGACTGACTTCGATAGTCAATAGATACATAGTTGATAGTGGTTCAGAGTTTTCTAGCGTTTTGCATCTAATTTTTTAATTGTTTCGGACATTCACCCGTCAGCCTTCCATCAGGAAGACACCGGAAGAATGAGTGAGTCGTACAAGCTGAGATGTTCCCTTTTGGGTCATTCCATGGACGTCCGCGGGGTTGC